>JAMKCH010039979.1:0-57117 GCA_023653785.1 Ophioderma brevispina
TATCTGTTCCTCTGACTTTTCTAAAGCCTTTGACAAGTGCAGCAGCTCAACCAGCCCTGTTGAAAAAGTTGTGAAATGGTATTGTCACGAGGTATAAGCTCGTTAGTGTCAATAGACCTAACGGGGAATTCCTCTTTAGCTCTATTCACTGGGCGCTCGACTTGAGACCGAGGGGTCCCGGGTTCCGAAGCCTGGTCTTGGCAGGGACCAAGAAAGACGTCGCTGGTTCCTCGGTGAGTCCTAGGTAATTTATTGTTGTGACGTTAGAGTCGTGACAGTAAAAATGGCAATCACTGGAGAAATCAATAGCTGGATTGCCGTTTTCCTAAAAAATCGTACACAGTCTGTGGTAGTTGAGGGCGTCTCATCTGACAAGTCCGTCGTCTCTTCCTGGTCTCCCCCCCACGGATCAGTGCCTAGGACTTTGCCTGTTTATATCAATGATATCGCAGAGAAGCTGTCCATCTACAACCCGCCTCCTTTGACAGATTAATACTAATGAATTTACATGTCCTTCTGCACCCAAGATGACGGCCACCGTACCTCCAGGAGATTTAAACAACTTGTCAATTGGAAGCAAATGAGGATGAAGCTCCCACCCTGAAAGTGTGGGAAGTAATTCACCATCTCAAAGGAAGAAAAAACCCAGTCCTTCTAACAACTACATCATGCCAGGGTACCATCCTTATAACCATGTCTCTAAGCACAAATATCTTGGACTTATCATCTCTGATGACCTACTACTACGATGGGACAAACATGTTTAACCCAGTTTTGTTGCCAAAGCAACACAAACACCCTTGGCTTCCTATCCTACGACAAAACATTAACAGAGGAATTGACATCAAATCCCATGCCTACAAAGCCCTCGTTCCTCCGGTATTAGAGTATAGCAGCTCATTTTGGGACCCATACACCACAACATCTTATCAACAAGTCAAAATGTTCCAACGACAAGCGCCGTTTCATCACTCTTCATATAATACCGTCGCACAGAACAAGGTAACTGCCATGCTCAAGACACTCACTGGCCCCACTTGGAACTACGGTCTCAGGCAGTCAAGACTCCCATGTTTTTACAGATCCCCCTGACTAAGGGTCAACCGACATGCCTTTTTTCTTCCGATCCGATAACCGAATTTTATTTGGAATTCGGCAAAAACATCCGATCCGATATTTGCCTATAGTATTTAATAATAATAAATCACTTTTAGAGTATTACCATTGATCGCACTCATTCAGGCATCGGCTGCAGTGCTAAGCGTGTCTGGTTTATCAACATTTAGCAAAACGCTCTTGCCACGAAACCTCGATCCAAGAAGAAATTTGCGTAATATTCTTTAAGGCATTCGAAAGTCCTAATCTTTTTGATGCAGATAAGCTACTCCCATACTCTATGCTTAATGTAACACTGTTTATAGTTGGCAACAAGGCATAAATGGCTGTATGGCTGAACTTTAGCTTTTAATCTTCTCAAGAAAATAAGTTCTGGGCACACTAAGCAGTGCTCTGCTGTATGTAGAGTGTGTTACTATAAAACATGCCATTTCATCATACATGAAAAAATGTTAGGTCATTCAATAACGAAACGAAATTTTGAAGGACAATATATATATAAAACAAAAAAAAACATAAACAGAACAGACGAAAAGTTTTCACTTTGTAGTTAACTTAATATGGTCCATGTCTCATTAGCTTTTCGTGTGAATGGTGGGGATTTCATTTTACTCTGTACTTAATTAACAACCAGGAATACAAATGGATTTAAAGGTGCAACGAGAGATTTTGAGGCACCCAAATATTGTATCATAATAGTAATCTCATATAGATTAGACACTCAATAGATTTCTTACCCTGTATTTGGGTACAGAAATGTCTTAAAAGAGAGAAAAAAGGTGATTTTGATTTGCTTATATTTCAATAGAAAACATAGGCTGAATTTCGTATTTGCTCCTATACGAAATTAGAAATTTCACAATTTTGAACCAAAGAAACATTTCTCAGCTTAATCCTTTCAGATAGGGATATTTTTGATGGAAAGCTTTACATCGGGGCAAAAATCAGTACTTTCGATTTTTTTAGGGACACCTGATATGTGAAATCTCTCGTTGCACCTTTAAAGGAACAAATATGCACACAACATAAGCAGGTGGCTCCTCTCTAATTATGCAACTGGGTCACGTATTACGCCAGTCAGTGCTTCTTGTATTGAGCATGTTAACCATGCGTTTGACTAGCAAGTGCCGTGAGGGTAAGGTGTACAGTAAGCCGCCATGTGTACTACTCATGAAACTCATGACTTGCGGCAACCTCTTCAAGCGCTTGCCCTGATAACAAGGTCAAAGTGTGCGATGTACACAGTCGATGATTCCACAAATGAAGCTAACCTGCGTAAATATAATAATAATTTGCGCAATGGGCGATGGTGAAGTAGGGAGTGTGAATGGATTAAAAGGGTTGAGCTAGTTGAGAATGCTTTGTTTGAGCTTAATAACCAAACATCAATTTCAGCATAAAATAGACACACTCTGTTGTTTTTGATTTTCACTCTAATATCAGAATGAATTATCGGTAAGGAGAGCTTCTTTTTTCGCCGATCCGATATTTTACCGATATGTACAATATCGGCCCGATACGATATCTGATACGATTATCGGTTGATCCTTACCCATGACCATGTTGCGATTGATCCCACTCTCTTCTTATCATCTAAAAATCACACCACACAAATGCGCTGCGAAAATTCACTTACATACCATGTCCCTTTTGCTTGTGCTGAATACCACCAATTCAGTTTCTTCCCACGTACTACCCGTCAGTGGAAGGAATATTCTGCCTGAGAATATAGTTCATGCACCAACACCAGAAGCCTTCAAGAAAGCCCTCTTCCAGTTAGAATAAATTGCCCACACACCACACACACTTCGTGCCAGAGTCTTCAAATATGAAGTTGGCGCTTAAAGCAATATTAGCACATTTTTTTGAAGAGCGCCCCCAATTGTTCAAAAATTTGGAGATTTTTACACGGTTGCATTGGTAACTGGCTAGTAAACTATACCTGTGAATGGTTAATCTCGAAAATGTCTATGTGTCACAAATGAAGGAATTTTGTACTAGAATTATTATTATCGGGGATTCCCGATACTTCAACGGCTGCTGGAAACGGCCTTCCAAAGTGAAATAGCCGGGAAATAGCCCCAGTATACGTGTCTACGCTCATCCATTAGTTGTTTTATTGGTTCAGGCAAGTCAAGTTAGAGGTTATTTTCTCAAGGTGGCACTATTTCATCATGGACGGACATAAACGTAGCATTTCCAGCTCTGCCGTTAAGTCCAATCTGGGATCCCAATTCTAATTACAAAATCGCTTATTTTGTGATAAATACGCATTTTTTAGCATTCTCGTTCGCAGGTAGTTTCCTAGACAATTACCAACGTAACTGTGCAAAAATATCAAATTTTGAAAATTGGGGGCACTCTTCAAAAAATGTGCTAACTGGATTGCTTTAACTGGAAGAAGAAGCATAGATTATATTAGACTGGCATTTTGCTTTAAAGAGACACGAGGAGATTTCCAGGAAGAAGCGCCCCAATTTTTCTCGAACCCCGTTTTTTTACATAATTGGAATGCTCACCAATGTATTAGATCACACCTGAAGTGAATAAGCCAAATACGCCGTCTTTATGTAATAAGATGATTTAGTACTTTCTGTCGTGCACGACAGAAAGTCAAAGCATGGTTTTCTATGGAGAACGATTGCGATAGCAGGCAAGTTCAAAACAAGGTTTGCGGTTTTCTTTTGCACCTGTTTGTCCAATAAACCTTCGAAACGTTCTCGGTAGGTGGTCTACAACCAATCCAGTGAAATATGAGAGATTCGTATCCTAAAAAATCTCCTGTCACTTTAAAGGTGCGTGTGCCGATCGTCTTTGGGACCCCCCCCCTGATTTACCCGGAAGTAGTATCGATTTTGATATCAGATGAAAGGCCGTATTTTTCTCATTGTCGTCCTGAAATTTGAGCCCTCAAATCCATTTCATTCCCAAGATATAAACAAAAACCGGCATTTTAGTGGTTAACCATCAATATTAGCACAGTATTGAATTATGGCTTTGCAACACGCATTATTGCGTCTACCATCATCAAAACCGCAAGTTTGTTTCCCACGGTACTTGATGGGGTGTATGTGCAAGTGCCAGGCTCTCATATCAAGTAGAGAACACAATATTGAATACACATAAATCGGAACAACCACCTTTAAGCACCAGAGGCTCAGAGGGGATGAATTCAGTATTCTGCCAGTGCCACCACATCCAACAACATGCAGTTTATTCCGTCGAGGCTGCCGACATCGGATCGGGTGGTGGCAGAATAGTAAATTCTTTCCCTAGCTCCAGAACTAGCCAGCAACTTGTTTAGCAGCTACTTGTCAGCCTACATAGCTTACTCTTTTTTTCTCTCTCTCTTTTTTTTATGCATAAAGAACGTCTTACCTTTATTTTTCTCCTCTGTTTTGCCTTGGTCATGTTGGTTGTTTTTTACTATGCTAAATACAACCCGTCACCATTTATCTTTGGGGATCTAGAGATGGGCGTATGCAGGTCTTGAGAAAGCTCTTGGTCTTCAGTTGTCACCAAAAAAATTATCTGTTTTTGTTTCTTTAGTTTGTTGGGGGTAATACAGAAAGTCCACTATTTTGGGGTGGGGTGGAATTGTACATTTTTCTCTCAGATAAAAAAAGTACTCAAAACAAAACAAAGGCACAAAACAAAAAGTGCTATGCACATCATCTTTTGAGACAGACATGATTTTGATTAGACATTTATCCAAAAGAGTCAAGATATTTGAAAATTGCAGGAATAGCTTAAAAGTGAAGGATGTCTGTAGAATTATCTTAAGTTACTTTTTCCAACTGAAGAATTGACAGAAAAGGAAGAAAAGGGCAGTGTTCCGAGAAACGAATCTCCATTCAGTTATGTGTTGTAGTAAGTGTTGATACGGACAGTAATGACTAAAATTTCCGATTTTGTCCTTATTAGGTTGCTTCTGGTCTTATCATTTGCAGGGTAAGTTAGGATACCTGTACTTGTTGCAGACATGCAAAAACCTGATTTTTGATGATTTTTTTTTTATTTTCTGATTTAGCAAATCACTGATAGTGCCTTTAAAATGATAGGAGATGATTTCTTTTTGAGGAAACAAATTTCTCTCAAATTGCACTGGATCGATCGTAGACCACCTACCAAGATAGAACTTTTCGAAGGTCAGTTTATTGGACAACAAAAAAGAAAGCTGCAAACTTTGTTTTTAACTCTCCTGCTATATCCTAATCATCCCCACAAACCATGAGCACCAGGCTGACTGGTATTGTCTTTGGATTTTTTTTTTGGTCATATGAATTACTAGTATTCTCAGAATATATAATTTAATTCTATGGTGTCAATTCAGAATGTCATGAATGATTTTCTACTCACTAAAATACAAACGGGCAACGATCAACATAATAATAATAAAAGTAAAGCTTTTATATAACTCTAAAATATCGCTAATTCACCTATGTCGTAAAACTAACTGGTCGTTTGTTATCTAGCTGTATTCCATGCATCTGATTCACATTCAGTATTGCATTCGTATTATTGACACAGTTCCACAGTACCCCTAACTCGTCATCAACCTAATTTATCCATATTCATAAGCTAATACAAGATCTATGAATATTCAATTTTTTTCCAGAATGACGTTTTGTTTACAGCCGTACGCGATGAATATCTAAATTAGTATGGGTACGAAACAAATCGCTATCAACCAATCAGAAGCAGCCATTTACAAAAATCAGCTTCGTTGCATACCCATCAGTATTTAGTAGCTAATGAGATCGCTAAAGTCAATCACTTATGCAAAAGTCAACAATACGTCAGCGAAAGTGAATATGAATATTTATTAACTGATCGTGAAACGTCATCAACATGACTTCGAAGTCGCGATGAATATTTATGAGTGGTGACATCATCGCTGAACTTCCAGGTTTGAAGAACAGTGTCGAAAAAACGTGTACGAAACGTATTATGCGATATAACACCGTAGAATCATTATACAACACATTACATTACATTATTTATGTCCATAAATAACACCATAGAATTATTATATATTCTGTGAAATACTAATAATGCATTTTCATTTTCAAAAAGTGTAATGACAATATACAAGTTGGCCTAGTGCTCATGCACAAACCATGCTTTGCACAACAGAAAATACAAATCATCATCTTATTACATAAAGATGGTGCACTCATATTTGGCTTATTCACTTCAGGTGTGATCTAATTACGCTGCGCTGGTAAGCATTCCAAAAAACCAGGGTTCAAAAAAATTGAGGGCGCTTCTTTCTGGAAATGTCCATGTCTCTTTAAAGGGGGATGGCCCAATTTGTGAAGTTTTCATCTTGATAGATTGGCCTTCACTCCAAAACCCATCTGTAAAGTTTCGTGTTGATATTTCAATTCGTTTTGATGCGAGAGCTAAAAACGTGATTTGTAAGCTCCGTACACATGTGTAAAATTAATACTGGTCCACCAAAATGGGGCACATTTTCACTCATAACTTCCAAACCAAACATCCTTTGACTCTAAGATTGCACAGGGTAAATGAGAAAATAGTAGCTTTCTTCTAATACCCAAAAGGTGACCACTTCCGGTAAAATCAGGGTCTTCTGGGGACGAGGCTATTAGCGATCGGGCCATGGACCTTTAAATAAGGCTGACTCAGAGACATATGATCATATAATTTTGCAAACAGTCAAGGGGGGGGGGGTCTTAGATTTGGGATTATCACAAGAAACTGGTCACTGAAAATTGGTTCCATGAGGGATCACTTTCAGCCTACCCTGGAACAAGCCTGGGTACCAGACAAACTTACACCCATATCCATTTTTTTTTTTTTTTTTTTTCCCCCCCCCCCCCGGCCCCTACACCCACACACTAGCATAGGATAAAAATGCTGTGATATAAACACAACTTTGTCTACCTTACCCTGAAGTCGGGTCGGACAAGTTTCCATGAATGAAAATGGATAGAAACAAATTATCTACAGCAAAGGTAAGCTCTGTTTATTAATTCTCTTGAGTATAATTCAACTTGGCATATACTACAAAAGCACACACAAACCCACGAGCAGCCTACCCTACCACAATAACCATACAATCATAGTCCTTTCATTTCCTCAATGTAATCGAACTTCAACTGCACCTTGGTCTCATAGTCAGCAAATAATTCTATTAAACGAGTAGATTCTATGCCCTGGCCATTTTGGCTGCTCAAATGATCTGGCAAACGAGTTTTGATGTCAAATGAGTTTTTGATATGGTTCCATGATTTAAATTTTGCATGTAAATTCAATGAGAATTTTTGGCACTTTTAGATTACCTTAAAGGGGAATGTCCCGATTTTAGGATATGAGTTTTCATCTTGATAGATTCACTCCAAAACCCCAATCTGTAAAGTTTTCGCGCCGATATTTCAATCCGTTTTGATGTGAGAGCTAAAACATGATTTTGTAAGCCCCATAGAGTACTGTTAAAATTAATATTGACGACCAAAAATGGGCCATTTTCGCTCATAATTCCAAATCAAACATCCTTTGTCTCTAGATTTCCAGGTTAAAATGGAAAAATAGTAGCTTTCTTCTTTTCTTCTTCTGGTACCAAAATATTGACTCATTTTTGGTAAATCTGGGGACAAGGCTATTAGCGATCGGGCCATGGCCCTTTAAAGATCATTTTCTTCTCAACCTATTTTGTCAGAAACTTAACACATGCTTATGTATATTCTATAAATATTTGAAGGAAAATAAAATATTGTTTTGAATTGCGAAGGGCTTAACAATGGCATCCTTACTCAAACTGAAAAAAAGAACAAATAGAGTAACATGTTTATAAATTACCAGTTAACTTCAATCATTGTAGGGTCAGTCAAATTAAGAAATCATAATTTAACTAGCATAAATGTCGGTATTGAAACTTTGTAGTAGGACTGATGAATGTTGGGATCCAGCATCTTATATTATTTTGAATTTTTGCAAACCGGCACTCCACCAAATAACTGATTGCCACCAAGGCCTCAAATAATTATTTGTGTATATTGTCCTTTCTCGCCGAGGTTCGCGAGATACTATACACAAATAACTTATTTGTGTATAGTATCCTCGCGGAGGTTCGCAGTAAACGCGATAATTACTGTTTACGGGAGGTTGCGATGGAGGTTACACAAGCTTAACAGAAAAAGTGATTTTTTAAAATGGCCAAAAATCCCCACTGACTTCACATGCAAAATTTAAAATTCATGGAACCATATCAAAAATATAATTTTTGACAGGAAAATCTTATCCGATCATTGGTGGCAGCAACACATGGCCATACATAGAATTATCGTTTTGAAAAGACGTGGCATATACCCACTCCCTTTTTTTTAATAACAATATATAACACTCACTATAAGGCAAAAGTTTATTTATTTATTAAAACAATTATTAAAGAGTTTTCACACTAGAAAAGAATACATATCTAATTTTGAAAATTGCAGAAAATGTTTTTATCTTTCAGAATTTTCTCATTTTAAATTTCTAACACCAAAACAGTATTTTAAAGAGTTTCTTGATGAATCTCTCAAATTGTTCAAAAACAAAAACAATAAACATCTTACAATGTCAACATTTAACCCTTAAACTTTTAGCTTACATTTTGGCTGCAATTTATAAAATGACTAACAAACCAAATACCAAATTTAATGGCGGATGACCTTTGCCTAAGGTGGCAACATGTTGCATGTGTGCATAGAATAATACTTCACAGAGAAAATGAAAGGTAATGTGATGTCAATGTGGCATTTTTTAACAGCATCACTCTATGGTATTGTACAAGGTGAATTAAAAAAAAATGGAAATAGATTTTTAAGATGCCTTTTTGGTGGACATTGTTTATATCTTTAAAATTATTCCATATGTAAACATCAAAGTTACATACCTCCTTAGACTTTTTACAATTCTTTGAATGTCGAATACCATTTTCAATTTTGTCCACGGTGATGGAGCTTCAATTTCTAGGCTAACTTTTAAGTTGGCCGTAACTTTAATCAACAAATGTGTCTAATGAATATCATGTACTCGTACTCATTGATATTAAAACCACAAAGGTCACAGACCGGTCAAACACGGTGCATGCCATGAGAATCAACTCTAGTGTATGTTGTCTTGTGTTGCACGCCATTTCTGCATATCTGCTGAATTAATGTTTCAGGTGAGAAATAATTTCAGGTGAGGGCTAATGTATATCAAAGCTTTACAACCATGCAAAATTATCAACTTTAAAAAATCTAGAGGGTGCACCATTTTTCAAAATATGTGCCAGTTCTCTTTAAGGGCATATGATGCACCTGAACATAATTGAAGAGTTCGAAATGGCTTTTATTTAAGAGCAATCATTTTTAAATACATTTATACAATATCCACCCCAAAAGGCATCTTAAAATAAATTTCCATTTTTTATTCAACTGTAATAAACATTTTAAAATGCAAGAACAATGTATACAAAAATAGCTTTTAACATAAATAACCTCACTTTTGAGGTTAATTTGGTATAAAATGGTAATATGCATATTTTCCATTGAAGGATTCATCTACAATTTTTTTACTGAAGGATTTATCTACAAACTTCTGGCCTGAAGTGAATTTAAATACAAAAATAATGAAATTGCCTTATATTTAAAATAATACTCAAATTTGGACCATATGTGTATAAAACAGGTCCTTATTAGCTCTTATTTTATTTGTGGAGGAAGGATTCCTAAGTTACGTGACTGATCCACTTTGATCTAAGGCCTTTTCTCTTTAGAAGTTCATTCTTTTCAAAATGAGTTGTCTATCATTATTTGGCAGCATAATATTATCAAGAATTGATTTTTACCTGAGATATCTACTGTATTTTGTTGTAAAAACGTTTTTGATTTTTCCTTAAAGGTGCAACGAGAGATTTCACATATCAGGTGTCCCTAAAATATTGAAAGTACTTATTTTTGCCATGATGTAAGACTTTCCATCAAAAATATCCCCATCTGAAAGGATTAAGCTGAGAAATGTTTCTTTGGTACAACAATTGTGAAATTGCTAATTTCGTATAGAAGCAAATACAAAATTCAGCCTATGTTTTAAAAACAAACTTTCATCGAAATATAAGCAAATCAAAACTGCCCTTTTTTCTTTCTTTTAAGACATTTCTGTTGCAAAATACAAGGTAAGAAATCTATTGAGTGTCTTATCTATATGAAATTACTATTATGACACAATATTTGGGTGCCTCAAAATCTCTCGTTGCACCTTTAAAGCCACTATCAGTGATTTACTCAAAATATTTGGAATTGGTAGAATATCTTAAAAGTGAAGGATATGTTTGTAGAATTCCCAAAAGTTTTTTTTTTTGCAGAAAAGGAGTACAGTGTTAAAAGATATGAATCTCAATTTTGTTACGTGTTGTAGTAAGTGTCCATAGGACAGTAATGACTAAAATTGAAAGATTCTGCCCTTATTAGGCTGCATTTTACCCGACTTAGCACTTGTAGGGTATGTTGGGATAGCTGTATTTGTTACAGACATTCAAAAATTTGATTGCTGATTTTTTTGTTTTGTTTTTCTGATTTAGCAAATCACTGATAGTGCCTTTAAAGCTTCACTTCCACCAGAACACAAAACTCCATCATGGTACTTAGAGGTTCTCCTAAGGGGTCAAATTCTCATACTGTACCATGTAAGAGAAGATTTTGCTTGAGAAACTTGGTCTCTTCCAACCAATTTTTTTCTACGTTTAATTCAAATGACTTGTTTTTATTTTTCTTTCATTACAATTTTTTTCTTCAACCTTTTCCCCCAGCTTTTTTTCTGTGATTGTATAATGGTCATCCAGATTCATTACACTAAGTGGAAATTCTTCAGGTTCTTTTCCCAGAGTGGCTATGCACATATATTAAAGGCACTATCAGTGATTTGCTAAATCAGAAAATCAAAAAAATCATCAAAAATCAGATTTTTGCTTGTATGTAACAAGTATAGGTGCCCTAACACACCCTGCAAATGATAGGACCAGAAGCAACCTAATAAGGACAAAATCAGACATTTTAGTCATTTGTGTCCATTCGGACACTTACTACAACACATAATTGAATGGAGATTCATATCTATGAACACTGCCGTTTTCTTCCTTTCTGTCTATTTTTAGGTTGAAAGAAGTAATTTACGAGATTTCTACAGACTTACCCTTCACTTTTAAGCTATTCCTGCAAATTTCAGGTATTTTGACTCATTCGGATAAATCACTGATAGTGGCTTTAACCGCCCCCCCCCCCCATTTGCATCTGTCTGAATTCAAACCGGTAACCCTGTGTATTAGGCAAGCACTAATGTCCATAAAGCCATAGAAGGCTGTTGAGCATGGAAGCATTATACAGTCTGAGGTTTGATGGCTGTTCACTGCATTTTTACAAACCAGTAGTGCTTAAGAAAATAATTTTGTGAAGATTACATTACGTTACATGAAAAGATACCACGGTCCTCAAACCGCTTGTGTCGTCTGCTGTCAGTTTTCAAATGATAGGCCTCACATGACCTTTGACCTTGACATGTGACCTTTGACCTCATAAACAAATGAGGGTTTGCATGTAATATCCATAAACTAAGTTTGGTACCAATTTAACTTCCAAAAATTTTCAATTCTGGTCAATTTCACATTTTCAGCATATCTTACAACTTGACTTCACATGACCTTTATCCTTGGTATGTGGCCTTTGACCTCATCAACAATGAGGGCTCCCACATTGCACTTGGTTTAAATTTATAGAAGTATACAGATATTACATGCAAACTCTTTTTCACAAACTACAGCAACAACAGTGGACAAAGTGGAGCTCATGGAGTGATTGATCCCTTTGTGTCTTCCTGCCTTCAGGCAAGTGACACAAAAATGACTCTCTAACCATGTCGTTTTTTCTCACACAATGAGCAGCTAGAGTTACCAATGACAATCTTTACAATGTTGTAAAGTTTTAGTAATTGCAGCATCTGGGGCATTGATAGCAGCTTAAAGGCAAGGGATTTCTATTACTGGAGTACCAATTTACGAAATTAAAGCAAGTTCTCACATTTTTCACTCTTTTGGCACAACCATACACAACTAAACTATGTCCCACTCAAGCCATACATATGTTTAAAGGTGCGTGTTCCGATCGTCTTTGGACCCCCCCCCCCCCCCGATTTACCCGGAAGTAGTATCGATTTTGATATCAGATGAAAGGCCATATTTTTCTCATTGTCGTCCTGAAATTTGAAATCCATTTCATTCCCAAGGTATAAACAAAAACACGATAATTAATGGTTAACCATCAATATTAGCACAGTATTGAATAGGGCTTTGCAATGTGCATTACTACTTCTACCATCAAAACTGCAAGTTTGTTTCCTACGTTACTTGATGGGGCATATGAACAACACACATATTATACATGTCTTTAACCCCAAAATTGACATTAACTACACTGAGGTATTTGTTGTTCTATTACATCAGCAACTATCACGCATCAGTTACTAAGTCTGTAAACAGTTATATTTTCGCAAGCAGAATTTTTTGCGAATGGAAACAAGGACATTTTCGTGTTGTGCTAAATTTGTGATTTACCATCACATGCTTACTTTCAACGTATGATGAAAATATTTTCGCGAGGTGTTATTTTTGCGGCTGAATTCTTATTTGCGAAATTCACGAAAATTAGACCCTCGTGAAAATTTCCCCATTTACAGTAAACATGCACTGTAAGCTCAAAGCACCTAGCTTGAAGACCATGGACCTAGTAGAGAAGGACCAACAACGCAAAAACCACCAATTACCTAATTCAATTACCCATTCATCTCGACATAAGCTAGGCACTTGATGTGTATTCATGTGCATACACCGAGGCCGTCTGTGATCTATATCTCTTTGCCGCGATCGATGCACTGACTACGGTCTTTCCTAAGGAAAAGCTGTCCACAAAACTTTGTAATTTAACCGGATGTTGTGACCCCTGACTGTAAGGGGTTTTGGAAAGTGCATAGTACACTCAATTTCTCTGTTTTTTGGCAAGTTGTTGTCACCAAATAGAGGAGAAATTATTTCAGAAAATACCGAAAACCCCATCAAATCTGTCATTCCTTTGTGGAGCTACGACTGTAGAAAATAAGCTTGCATTTTGAGTGATTTTGTGACCTGTAATAGTGAAAATAATATGAAAATGTTCCAAATACTTTTGACTCTTGAGAAATGGTGTTATGAAAGTTCAATGTACCTTGTAACAAAGTAACTTCTGAACTGGTGCCCAAGCGTGCCCATATGTGTAATTCTACCTCGAAATCCCACCAAATTGTAATATTTTAACTTCTGGTTATGTTGAATTTGTTTACCGTTGTGGCTGTTTCATAGCCGATACCATGTCGAACTGATTCCAGTGTCAGTTTCATCTGAAATATGAGTGTGATAATTAAATGTATAAATTATAAATTAATGAACCCTAGTCTTCCGAAGGGGGGGGGGTTACCGCTCTCTTCTATTCTTTTCGCCTACTAAAACCCATTTTCCGGTGTCAAATGTTAATGTAATTGCCAATTGATATTTATGCTCCGTTTCATTCCCCCCCCCCATAAAAAAACTCTACCGGGGTATAGGAAAGGTAAAGGGTGATCCCAAAATGATGGATAGGGTGTGGCAATCACCCCCCTCCTTTGGGAGGGAAATACCAACACATTAGGCTAGTAAGACACAGAAATATCACAGACATTTGATTTTAGTTGCAATAGATAGCAGGTCCTCCTCTTTCCTTTGATACCAAAATGAGTACCAACATACTAACATGTCATAATGATGTCATAATGTTTAAGTGTTACAATATTATTTATGAGCCAGTAAATCTGCAAAATATCAATGTTTCTTCCTATATGCAGTATTTTCATACTTTATTACCTTATGACATCATAGTGACGTCTCATTGGTTTCTACATATTTTGATACCAATGGAAAGAATAAAATCTAAGCTATACTTTAGGTACCAAATTTATAGGAATTGGATGTTCAATAAAGAAAATTCTAGGGGGTGATACCCCTTCCGGTGTGTTGTTACAAAAAATTGCTCAGGTAGACAAGGGTTAATAGGCAATAGTTTAAATGATGAAATGGCATGCTATTAGGACGTTTTCCATAATTTCAGAACAAAATTTTCCCTGATTTTTCAATTTCTTCATTGCCATCATGATTTACATCATGATATTTGAGGCGGGCTGAAATTTATTCCTCGAAGCGCGAAGGCCAGTCAGCCCTCCTGCTGAGAGGGTGATTCAGGGGCGGATCCAGGATTTGAAAAACGTCAAAATTACCGGGGGGCTGTAGGCTAAAACTTGTCCAAAATGGGCTGATTTTGCAAGCTTTTGCAGAATTACCGGGAGGTGCGCGCCCCCTCCATAGATCCGCGCCTGGTGATTATCGCATTATCTTAAACCGGTAAATGGGATCATGGTGGGATTTAATAACAAAGGTGGCAACGTGATAGGGTCTTTGAAACTAGTGTATTGTTGGTCCTTCTCTCTACTAGGTCCACGATCAGATCTATACATACATTTTCAAATGTCAAACACACTGGTATTCAATAATCATAACTGCATTGGAGATGTTCCAAAAATTTAGGGCACGTTCCCACAAAATTAACATAAAGTCAGCAGAGCTCTTCAAGGTGCAAAATTAAGGAGTAACAGCAATTTGTAATCATTTTAAAGTTTGTGATTTAAGCTTTTCAAACCTGGAATATCTCAAAAAGGGTAATTTTGTGATTCTGTTAAGTTTGTGGGAACAATCACATTCAGAGTTCTTTTGCAAACATTTTAGCATCACCATATGCTCAAGTTTCCAGAGCATCGATGTGTAACAGTATCTTAAAAAGGGTAAAAAATACATGCGGTCCGAGGACCGCAAGTGCCGCCTGCCGTTGCGGTTTTTGAATGACAGGCCTCATATGACCATTGACCTTTGACCTTATAAACAATTAAGGGTTTGCATGTAATATTCAATTGAACTTCAACTTTTCAATTGAGGTCAATTTCACAATCTTACAACTTGACCTCACATGATCTTTGACCTTGGTATGCAACCTTTGAAGTTTGTATGTGAGCTTTGACCTCATAAATAAATGAGGGATCCCATGTTGCACCTATGACTCAAGTTTGGTTTAACTTTAAATCCATCGAAGTATGCGGATATTACAGGCAAATGCTAACCCTTTTCACAACAACGGACAACGACAACAACAACAGTGGACCAAGTGATCTCTATGTGTCTTCCTGCTGTAAAGGCAGGCGACACAAAAAGTATAACAACAAACAGCTGCCAATAAGCAATGTAAATTTCATAGCAAACATCAATGATATGCCCTTTTGTGGCTCAAAAATGCTCATGGAGATATATACAAAATGAGGTATCCTTACAAGAAGTTTTATGTGTTAAATTAACACATTATTCATGATTGTAGTTTGAAAGGGATGGTGCTCCCAATATCTTCAAAAAATATATATTGGATCACATTTTAAAGAGTTTATTTCCTGATTTGGAAGCAAATTCAAAGATTTCAGTGAAAGATGTGCCTGCATTAAAACTTACCCCAATCTGAGATATTGTAATTATCTCTCCCAGTGAGAGATTTCTCCAGACATCTTACAGAAAAATACCGTAATCATTTTGAAAAATACTTACCCTCTTTTTCAAATTTGAACTATATACATGCACATGACTAGAGTATTGAAAATACACAGTATTTAAATTTTTTTAAAAAGCTGTTCCTTTCTAGTTGAATATAAGTTTTTTGTTGTAAACACAAACACATCCATAATGAACCCCCAGAAAACTGCCAGTTGATTTATGAAAGCAAGCCTTACCACGTTTCCTTATAAAAAAAACTGCACATACCTGCACACACTGTGCATTTTCTCAACTAGCACATGTTGCATTTATCTGGCTATAGCTTATTAACCTTAACAGTACGAAGTACTACAAAATGCTACAAACTGACCTGAGACGTGTATAACTATTCATCTCAGCTACAAGAAGAGGAGGGAAACCACAGAGAGGGTGCATTTCTCTTCTCAGTGTAGTAGTATTTTGTAGTATTTGGTACTGTAAAGTAAAAGATAGTTTCGGGGTTAGGATTGATATGACATCATTCCTCTGACAAATCTTAGAAAAAAATCTGCAGAACAGTTTCAGAATCTGCTAGCCAATTCACATTTTTGCTAACAATCTAAACAAAATAACATACAATTGCAATGTCATTTATGTTTGTCTGCAACAGTACTTTATAGTCTACCATATTATGTCACAACATACACAGGGCGACTCAAATAAAACTAGACAGATTCTATGTACCCCTCCCCCTTTTTTCTGGCAAATTTCTTCATACTGCAATGTACAACAGTTCCAGCAATAACACATTGGACATAGGTCACTTTTAAGAACTACCACAAATAAAGAAGCAATGTGATTCATTAAATCCCTAAAATTTAAATGTAGATACTATTTGTGAGGTGATAAACCTAAATGAGTCATTTGTCACTGATAATAGGTTTTGAAATACAACCAACTGAATTTTAATAATGTTAATCTTCATTTTATTTCATAGACAAACTGAAAAATGATTTTTGATTTTGATTAACAAAGGACTCATTTAAAGTGACAGGAGAAGATTTTTTTAGGGTACGAATTTCTCTCAAATTGCACTGGATCGGTTGTAGACCACCTGCCGAGAACGTTTCGAAAGTTTATTGGACAAATAAGTACAAAAGAAAACTGCAAACCTTGTTTTGAACTTGCCTGCTATTGTAATCGTCCCTATAGAAAACCGTGCTTTGAATTTCTGTGCGTGCACGACAGAAAATACTAAATCATCTTATTACATAAAGACGCTGTGTTCGGCTTATTCACTTCAGGTTTGATCTAATACTTTGGCAAGTATTCTAAATATGCAAAAAACCAGGGTTTGGAAAAAATTGGGGGCGCTTCTTTCTGGAAATGTCCTCATGTCTCATTAAGTTAATCACACCACATTTAGTCTACAAAATATATGTAAAACATCAAGTAAAAAGTGTTTCCTGAAAAGCCATGTTTTTCATTTCGAGTTTCATGACATAGCGATAAGCCAACCATGTTCAGTATACAATATATCAAATTTTTTTTAAGTATATGTGTAGACTTCATAGCTAAACAGATATGAAACCCATGAATGGCTATACATTGTATTTTAAAATTGGGTGATACTCTTCTCAATGAGAACCATAGCCAATGTATGACATGACGAGAACATCAACAAAGCCAGCTGTGGTATAGCCAGATCATTCATCATGTAATTCATTAGGAACTTAAAAGAGCTGCTCAACAATTAAATCATTTGCAGCAAGCTTAATATTAGTGTTATACACTGCAAAAAATGGTGATTAAAATAACCCCCTACAGAAACCCTTCTTAAGCCAACATAACTTGTGGCCAGAACCAAGAGAAATCAGGGTGTTGGTCTTGATCCTTCACTTGGTGCAGTTTGCATGACTCCTTCTGACTTTCTATTTAAATACAGAAAAACAAATCTGGAAACAGCCGTAACATGTGGTGATCCTGCAAGGATACAATAAAGATAAAACAAGAGCAGTGGAAGAGGATAAGAAGACTAGATCCTTGATGCTGATTGAGCCAGGTGGTGGATGCTGATAGATCTTTATGGATATCTCCAATTTTGACAGCGGCCAGAAGATAACCACTGAGACAAAATGGAGGCTTTGGTTGAGATCAATATAAGGGTTTGAGGATTGCTGTTTACTTTGACTAAACTTGTGGCAAGTATCTGAAATTAGAAGACATGGAAGGCAAGTTGACAATGGCCCTCAACACCATGGTCATGGCACACTTAGACAGTGACAAGGTTACAAAGATGGCCTGGGGAAATTAGGTGCAATTCAGAATCTAATTTCAATATTGACATTGGGTGAATCCTCGACAACCACCACCTCATGTATATAACAAAGTCAACGGCCACATCCACCTCGGCCACAACAACCGACATAACCACAATCACCACCAGCACTCCAGATTTGGTAAGTGCACTCGCACGCCGGGAGATTAGGATACATGTTTATAGGTGCTACATCTCCAAAAGATCAACTCTCCCACCTGAGCATGACAAGGCAGTTAGAATATGACTTTGCTAAAGGATATTCCTATCAGTAGGTATGTAAAAAGCACTCTCATTCAAGCAATGCCCAGTGGCCTTGCTCTACAGGGATATCTGGAGTGCCGGCCCGAGCAAAAAACATTACCGCAGGTATGTCATTTCCTTAGAACACACTTACCAAGATGGCAATACTCATGCTGCCACCAACATATTGCCCTACACGCCACCAAAGGAGTCCATGCAGGAGTTTTCATTAGAATGCATAACTTGCACTCCGAAGATATTGTTCACATATCAACAGAAATGGTGCAAAGTTAAAACCACAGAGATCTGGTGACAATAATGTTCATGGAAACATTACAAACTGGATTGACTGACTAGTTGAAAAGTGACAAATGTGACAATATCTGCAAGACCCCCCCACTGTACTGATGAAGCTTTCATGGAAAAGCTGGGCTGCAGTTGGGAGAATTTTTAAGACAAAACAAGGGCCCAAGGCAATGGTTATACAATCTCCACTGATGACATCAACCTCACTAAGGCTTAAGGCATTAATAGAAGGTATAAATATTTTCAGCTAGGTATAGCAGCACTCCTGCAAACTGTTAACTAACCCCCACCTCAACATCTGATCAAGCAAAAACCAAGCAAAGAGAGTATGGGTGCCAGAAGTTCAAGCAAAGTGGACAAAGTGAGCAGTGCACCCATTGCTACAAGTGTGGAAGTCAAGCATTTACAAAGGAATCAACTACAAAATACAGAAAACAAAGTCACAGTTACACTGAGGGGACAGGGCATAACCCAAAGACTCATGATCCCCAAAAGAAACTATCAGTGTTAAGGTGCAAGCCTGAGCTACTGGGACTAAGATATCTGCCATCTTTGCACATTTCTCCAACCCAATGGGCTGGGAGTACAAAATTGATTGCTGAATTAAAAGAAAGGATCACTAGCATTTGCTAAAATTTTACCAACTATACCAAACCACAGGAAAATGCTTCTTGGAAGGCTAAATCTCTCTTAAAGGCTAATTTTATTAAATCCTTGTCTGATACCATTAAGGTCCAGGTAAATATAACCTCACCAGACTCTGAATGGAAACCACCAGTGGGATATATGGCGCATCAAGAGGATTGGCAGAAGGGCATGGTGAAAACATGTGTTACAGGATGTTGCAAGTAGTTTTTCTAAAGGTGAAGAAGATATGGGTTAAATTTCCAGTCTCCAGTTAAAGATCAGGTTAACTGATGACATCCCTGTGCAGAAGTCAATTCCTCAACCACTCTTCCAGGAGGTTACAAGCTATTTGCCGCTTAATTGATCGATGGTGGGCTTCGTGTGTATGTGGCCTACAGAGAACTCAACAAGAAAACCATTCTGGACAGACAGCCTATTTCTCACTGCAAAGTGTGTTGGACAGCCTTGGTAGAAATGTTTGGTTTTCCACATCAGACCAAGATAAAGCCTACCACCAGGGCTATGTACATGACAGCTTTTGTTACATCTTTATTAAAGAGTAGGTTCGTCTTGTGGATTAAAAGAATGCCATTGACTTACCAATGTTGCATTGACAGCTGTGGAAGGATCGCACCATGAGATCTCTGAGGTCTATCTGAATGACATGATCGTAAATAGTAAACTTTGAACAGCATTCAGAAAACCTAAGGAAAACCCTGCAACATTTAGAAGATGTTGGGGATAGATAAGCTGAGGGTGAATAAGATTTATTTTTCCAGAGGAACTAATTTTCTCATCATAGGGTCACCAAGCAGATTTCAAGGACACAGCCACACTCCATCTGCTGAAATAGAGGACCCCTGACAGTGGGCGATGTCAAGAAGCAACTTAAACTTGTTTGTTACTATTGAAGAGACCTTCCAAATTTTCCAAATTTCTCACGGAGAGCCACGCCCTTTTCACTTACTCACCAAGAATTGGATACAAGGTTCCTACAATGGCCCCCAAAAAAGGAAAAAAAAAAGTTCAAAGATAAAGTCAGGAGGTCAAGTTCCATCAAAGAACCCAACTAGCTGGCTAGCATTCATCAGAGGATTCCAGAGACCTTCAATGATGATCTAGCAAATCACCAATCATGGCTTTTCCACAGTTCCACAAGCCCTTTTTGTACACTTATGCATCTTGTGATGGACTCCAGGGCTGAACATACCAGGAAGTTTACAGTGTTTAGAGTGCTAGGGTATGGCTCAAGAGCTCTCTTGCCAGTATAAAGAAACTGCCATCTCCATTTGGGTAAGCTGGAGTTCTTGCATTAGTGGATGATCACCTGTCAATTCAAAGAGTACCTCTATTATGCAAAGTCCTTCACAGTTTTACACCGATAACAATCCTCTGACTTAGATAATAACATCAACCGAACTGAATGCCGTGGGCCACAGATGGGCAGCCAAGCTGGTGGATTACAACTTCACTATCAAATATCGTCTAGGTAGTAAGAATGGTGATGCTGACACCTTATCCAGAATGCCTTTGTCTCCAGATGAGCTTGGAAAGTACACAGAAGTCTCCCCATTGGTGATGGATGCAATTGTCCAAGGCATCAACATGCAAACAGATGATCATTTTGCTCTTGTGAACCCTGCTGTAGTCACTGCCAAATTAGACTTTGGAACCTGCAACAACTGATGAGTTCAGCATGATCTCACTGGACAAGCTTCACTTAGAGCAGTCCAATGATGCTGCAATTGCATGCTTCAAGTAAAAGTCTTGTAAGAAATGGCAAAGAAAAGCTGAAGAGTGGGGAGCATCATTTTACACTAGTGGAAGAAGATCAACTTGGGTTCAGATGGTCTTCTTCAGCAAAAGATGCAAGACAAGATCACAAGCAACAATAGTAACATGTATCACCCAAGATTCAGTTGCTGAAGCAGAAGACGAGAGCAAGCCTACCAGAGCATTGAGGCCCGGGGGGCGGTTGTCAACATTGGAAGGCGTACAGGTGGCAAGGCGGGGGTGGTGTTTGGGGGGGTCGGATACTATTGTTTTCTCCTCTGAAGTATGCACGGGTGGCTATGAATATGTAATGGTGGTATCCATTCCACTCGTTTGCACAGGCCTATTCCAAAACAAATGTCTTGTAAAAGGGCAGTGGAGAAGATCTTCAATGACTTTGTCTTGAAGTTTGGATACCCAAGGTGGTTGCATCAAGATCAAGGCCAGGAGGTCAAGAATTCTCTATTCCAACATGTCAAACAGCCCAGTGAAATGAATGGATCGCGGACAATTCCCTGTCATCTTAAAGGCAATGGGCAATTGTATTGATTCAATCGCACTCTTCTATCAATGTTCCACACTTTGACGCTGGAACAGTAAAGTGTTGGAAGCACACATGAATAAGGCCATCCGTGCATACAATGTCACCAGGCATGAGACAAAGGAGTACTCTCCCCATTTCCTATTGTTTGGGCACGCTCCTTACCTTCCAATTGACCTGGATTTGAACCACAGTTCACAATAAACACCAAAAGGGATCGAAAAAAAAAAAAGGGTATAGTAGGTGGTGAAAGGATAGGGGTTACCCCGAATTTTAAAAGGCTGAAAACCCCCAACTGAAGAAGCTTAAGATGCAGCCAGGGAAACACTTAACAAAGCAACCCCAAAAAAGCAAAATGACACCATGACCAGGAAACCACTGATGTTTTTGCTAGCACGGGCGATGAATTCTACTCAGATATTGTGTTCCACCGCAGGTGCCATGTAGTTGTAAATAAGCAAGGTGATATGCCTGTATGACATTATCCCTGAAGATGGGGTGGGCAGACAGTGGATCCTCCGCCAAAACTTGCTTTTCCCATGTGACTCTTTTCCCATGTGACTTCATAGCATCATAGAAATCAAGGTTGGAACCTGCAAAAAGCCAAGATAAAATCGTGAGGAATCCTAGGAGATCAAGGATCCTAATCAAGGTCAAAAATTTGAGTCTCAATGTCAAACCAGGGAAACAGCACCTACCAGTTATTATTTGTTTATGATTGATGTAGAGATCACTGTATTTTGTCTATTTATGCACAATAATGACAGGGTACATTGGACATACTGAACCACTTAACAAGGCTGGAAGTCTTAGGTAGAGAGACTGAAACAATAATTTGATATTGAACAGTGTTAGCAATGACAAGGAGGTGGTTGCTCTTATTAGTTCAATGGGGCCAACTACTTACAACTGTTGCGAAGTTTAACATTGCCAGATGACCCAGCTAGTTAGAACTTCAAGACTCTTGCGGATTTGCTAACATACCATCTTGCATAAGAACCACTGACCATTGCAGAACATTACAAATTCCACAAGAGGGACCAACAGCCATCAGAGGTCAATCAGCACATATATGTTGCAGAACTGCGCCGACTTGCCAATACCCATATTTTGGTGACCTCTTGAATCAAGCACTCAGAGATCAAATGTTTGTGGGCTCAGAAGCCATACAGAAGCTCCTGCTCTCTGAGAAGGTTTGATCGCACTCAAGCGATTGAAATTGTGGTCGCATTGGAAACTGACTCCATAAGGACGCGAATGCTCTCCATGACATGGGTGGAAAGGTCAACCACGTAAATTCCATTACACACACTGGAATCACTATCGCAGTAGAGGCCGGCATTCAGGTTCCCACGCATCTGCAAATGGAAACCCTGTGCCAAGTAACCAAGGATCTACTCGCTCATGTTATCACTGTAGAGACATGCACAATAGAGCCCTGCGGGCAAGATTTTTTTCACCCCGACCCCGGACTACCCCGTGTCTCCGTCCCGCCCCGACCGACCCGAGAATATAAGGGCAAACCGCCCGACCCGGACCGACTAGCTTTTTTCATGGACCCGACCGCCTATTTTATAGACCAGTCCGGATGATCACACAATTCCGGTAAACAGTCCATGTGACTGTGAAGTTGTTTTCAGATTTAATGTCTTGGTGTTACCGTGTTACCGCGCTACTTGGTATTTACGTTATGTTCAAAAATTGATTACGGATAACTTGCGCCATCGCCATTCTTGATCAAAGTTTACCTTTTCTAAAATCCAAAGTATAGTAATGACAAAAATTGGTTGTAACCTGTTCGGAAGAGATAAGTGAATGCGGAACTGTTGATGAGACGGAGACCTTATCCGTGGTGAAAGATACTTTTGACATGGGGGGGGGGATGAGGTTGATGAAAATTTATGAATGAGTCGGGGCTTGCCGAAAAGATCCATTATTAGCAAATGTGCGCGCGAAGCGCGCTCAAAATGTTGCCATAGAAGCTAAAATCGTTAAAGGTGATTAGAACAAAATGCGCGCGAAGCGTGCCGAAATTTACCATTTTTAAACTAAATGGTAACATATGAGGTTATTTTGGTCAAAAAAGCATGAACGGGCATCACATTGGGGGGGATGATCGTCATTGACCCTCCCCCTCATCAAAATATTGCGGCGTATATTACCCTCCTATGAAGACGTTATTGTATTTAATAATGAAAATTAAACAAGCTGCAGTTGTCGTGAAGGGCGCACTATAGTATACATGTCCCAATTGGATTAGTTTTTGAAGAAAATCCCTAGACATTGATCCATTTTTCAAGCCAAAATCCCTAGATATGGGACATGTTTTATCTTTCAAATAAAGACCAATCGTTTTAAAATTTTCCACAAATCAGAAAGAATCAGATGGGACTTTTGTCCGACTCAGGGAATCGCTGTGACCTGTAGGTTGCGACAGTCCATAACCCCTCCATGGTCCGCGTTTGCGTGGTTCCACTCGTTTTCTTCAATATTACAGGGAATTACAAGTTTTCCAGGAACCAGCGAACATCTTCAGCCGGTCTGTGAAAAGATCAGTGGGGAAGCGCCGCAGTGTGCTTGTTATGCTATATGTTTTCAAAGATAATGAAACTGGCAAACTCGCGAATCTAGTGTATGAACGAAACACTTTTGGATTTAACTTGAAAATGGATTTAGAATCCATACTGAAGTCATTAAATTTACGCAGATTCGTAACTATGCTGTCAGTGCTGTATTGTCAATTGATTTCAGACCAACCATTTTTGAGAAATTGGGCGGAGCACTCCCAATTACTGCATACTAAGTCTTAAGGTCGAACCGGCGCTGGGAAAAATGCGACGGTGAGGTTTGCAGAACCTAGATGAAACCAGGCCAATCCCAGATATACATTTTCATATATGTTGCTCTGATTTTTAACAGCTTAAAATTATTCCCCGGACCGAAAGCCACATAGCCCCTACCCTACCCGACCCGTCCAAATGATCCCCGGCCCGGCCGGGGAATAATGTGCTAAAATGCACCCCGACCCGGTTTCGGTCCGGTCAGGGTCGGTCTGGTCCGGGGAATTTCGGGATTCGGGGTGCCCCGCAGGCTCTAATGCCCAACCCTACGAATTGCAAGTATAAACCTTTAATTGTAGACGTTTGTAAAGCAGTAGGTCACTTGGCAAAAGTTTGTTGCAAGAAAGAGGCTCACTCTAAACAGCACATCACTAACCATATCGATGGTGAAGACCTGACTTCACAGTAATGAGGCAGGAATTAGCCCTGACATTCCTGATAGCTCTGATTTTGTTCATACCTAGGGTTACACAACGTATCAGCTAAGAATACTGATAATGAAACCCCTGTGTTGATGGAAGTGGACATGGAGCTCTGCCATGTCCATAATCCCAAAGGATGTGTACGACATGTGACATAAAGCAATTGTGAGCATTCTTTCACTACCTATTCAGGACATGCCTTACCTATTATAGGTCAAGCTGAGGTGACGATTTCAGTATGAATCGCAAGTGGTCAAGTTACCACTCAATGTCGTGGATGTCAAAGGTCAACCACTGGTATTTGGCTGCAATTGGTTAAGCATATTCGCTTGAATTGGACATCCTTGTTCGTGATCTCCACGCAATCTACACTGATGTACTCAAGCGACATGAAGAGATCTTTGAATCTGGACTCGGTAAGATGAAGCATCACACTGGAAAACTCCATGTAAAGGAGGATGCCAGACCAAAGTTTTTCACAAGGCATGCCTCTGTTCCTTATTCTTGAAGTATCTGTTGAAAAAAGAGCTTGATCGACTTCCCGATGAGGGAATATTGGAACCAGTGTCACATTCAGAGTGGGTAGCCCCAATTGTGGTTATTCCCAAAGCGGGCAAATCCTTAATAGATATGCGGTGATTATAAAGTTACAATCAACACCATGTGGATAAGTATCCGCTACCAAATCTCAGGATAAATTTGCAATGCTTGCAGAAGGAAAATACTTTTCCACATTTGATTTGTTGCAAGCATATCAACAGATGGAATTGGATTAAAGCTTGCAGAATACAAGGTTTTGATTGAAATTTCAAAAGGAGCTAGTGCAAGATTTGTGTCTCATAATATAACACCAATTTGAAGCTGATGCAATCAAAATCAGATCTGAATCAAAGTTTGTAGTCACTCATCCATATTATCAACATGACTGCAATATTTGACATCAACACAATTGTGTTTGCAAGGCATTTTGATGTTCATGTACAAATCTCATCAAATTGTCATTATGCTAAAAAGATAATACCATATAGGTCTGTTGATAATTCCAGTTATAAAATATATAATATTACATCAAGTTCCCATGAACTTTCATGGTGACTGAATAGCTATACCACAACTTGTCTCATTCAATCTGGTCACATCACACACCACCAACCTGGAAATATATTTCCAAACATGGGAATGGTTTATAGAGATGAATAGATGTGTCAAATTACTCCATACTTTCTATTAGACTGGACATATCAGTGAGTCAATACAAGAAGGTAATTTTAAAGCACAACATCTGTCTTTTGTTACCTGACTTTTCATCAAAAGCTAACAAATGCAGTCATTGTGCTCTACTGACACATGGTAACATTAATGTGACACCAATTGTTACATTCTCATTTCATGCATTTGGTAAATACAGTACAAAGCAGCTCTTGTGCTTATGACCTGACAATATGTATTCTCCTACCTCTGCATGCACCAAGATTGTATCCCCCAAGGAACTATTCAAGGTCCAATGACTCATAGTAATATAAATTTGACAACTGCTTTTGTATTTGCATTGCATGACTTGGCAAATGTAGCACCCGGCAGCTATTGCACATAAGACCCTCTGCATTCACAAGACAATATTACATCCATACACATATATTTACATAAGTCATTACAATTTTACATTACAATGTAAGCAGCATCTGCTCGCCATGAATACAATCTTACAATACATTGACAAAATTCTTATCTGCCTATTCCATAAGGCCCTTGAAACTCGATTATTAGTTTCTCGTCCCCCGCCCGTGTTATGATTTTTGGGCCGCGTTAGCGGCCGAAAATCTGAAAATAATTCATTATTTTGAAAAATTCTGGCCAAGCATCACCTTTTCAGTCGATATTGGATTTTTTTGGTAGGAAACCTGTCTCAGAAGTCTCGGAAATGAGTCTAAAAATAGACCCAATATTGTTCGTATTTCGCCGATCCCCCGTAGGTTCATTTCACTGTAAAAATACGCATGTAGCCAAATAATGAATAATGAATAATGAAATAGTTCCCTCATTATGGGCTGAAAAAATGTGACGAGAAACTCATAATTGAGTTTCAAGGGCCTAATGATGTATTTCCTTTTTTTTTAGATTAAATGAAATACATTGCCCTTCAAAAGGATACAAAGTAGTTTGGCAATATGTAGAAATTAAGTCTTTTTACTATAAATTGGCATATGAATCCAAATTTGTATCAAAAGGTTGACCCTGTAGCATGTCTTGCCCTGATGATTCATAACATTGAGTGATGAATTTATCCCTGCCGGTGTGGTAAATGAGGTGTTGTGGTTTTGGTGACAGGCCCAGTAATCTTTTCTTACCTGTTGGTTTAAATGAGTGTACAAGAGGCTCATTCCTGTTGGAAGGGCGACTGAGATGTTCTGAGATTGGCTCTGTGTTTCGTTTTTCCTGTTGGTCTACGAGGGCATGCGGGTGCTTCATTTGCGGCGAAAGAGCGGATTTATTTCTTCTTTCCTGTCAGGGTAAGGGGGTGTGTGATTCTTGGATGGCCAAGTGGCACCTCCTCTGTAAGTCTGAGAGGCTGTGTGATTCTAGGCGGGCCCAGTGTAATATTCTGCCTTGTTTTTCCAAGGGGGCGAGCAATTGAAATGAGGTGCTTTGTTTTTGGTACCAGTTGACCTCCTGCTCTGACTGTTTGACAGGGTGTGAATGGGATTCATTCCTGTCAGAAGGGAAAATTAGCTTTTCTGTTGTAGGTGGGCTCTGTGGCAAACCCTCCTCTGTTGGTCCATGAGTGTGCAGATGAGATTTATCCCAGCTGGAGGGGTGGTTATCCATCCCAGAGGTGGCCTCAGATTTGCCCTTTCTGTCCTGAGGTTGCCTTGAAATCGTGGGCCTGAGGTCTATTCCTCCACCAGTAACGCCTACAGATTCTGGTGGATGTTGAGCCCGAATATGTTTCATAACACCGTCTTTCTGAGTAAAGCATTTCTGACAATACTCACACTGATAAGGTTTATATATGTCATTTCTGTGGGTCCAAATGTGTCGGAGAAGGTTACTCTTACGTGCAAAACACTTCTGACAGTACATACAATGGAATGGTTTCTCGTTTGTGTGCGAACGAACATGATTTGTAAGCGTACTAGCCTGAGTGAAGCATTTCTGACAATACTCGCACTGAAAGCGCTTCTCCTCTATATGGGTCCACATGTGACTAGTAAGATTACTTTTGAGGGCAAACCACTTTTTACAAATTTCACACTGGTATGGTTTCTCCTTTGTGTGTGTCCGAATGTGATATGCCAGACCGTTGCTCTGGGTGAAGCGCTTCTGACAAACCTCACACTGATACGGTTTTTCTTTAGTGTGAGTTCGAACATGTGTTATCAGCTGGATGTTTTTAGGGAAGCATTTGGGGCAATACTGACACTTGTATGGTTTCTCTTTAGTGTGAATTCGAACATGTGCCGTCATGTTCGTCTTTTGTGAGAAGCACTTTTGACAATACTCGCACTGATATGGCTTTTCTTTAGTGTGAACGCGAATGTGTTCCGTCAGCATGGAATTCTGTGAGAACGCTTTCCCACAGTAAGTGCATGGATATGGCTTCTCTTTCGTGTGAGTCCGGATGTGTATTTTCAGGTGATTCTTTCTTGTGAAACGTTTCTGGCAGATGTCGCAATGAAAGCGCTTGTCCTTCTGGTGTGTCTGTCGATGTTGTGATAGTTGAATGCTATCTTCAAAACACATCTTGCAATACCCGCACTGATGAGGCAGAGGATTTTCTTTTGGCTCGAGGGGTGGAGCGGGCAAGTCTTCTTTAATTTTGATTCCTAGTTTCAACCAATATTTGTAGTGACAGGATCTCTCTTTGAGTGTACTATGAGATCCCAGGGTTGGTCTGAGGAACAAATACTTCATCCTATGCCTCTTGCTATGTTGTTGGAACCTGTCAAGTGTGGTTAGGTAGGTTCCACAGAAGGTACAAACAAATGGCTTAAACTTTCTTACAATGCTCCGCTCGTCTCTTTGTACATACTCAAGTTCCACAGATCCTCCCAATGCATATGCAACTGACAGAAAGTCCAACAATCCAAGCATAATTATGATTCTTGCAATACAAGCCCTCTTGATTTGAAAGATGAATAAACGAATATCGTATCACATCTATACTGTAGTTAAGTGTACAGTACTTGTGTAAAATAAACAACATGTTAGCTCATTGAATAGTCACTATACATACTGAAGGTGTTTTAGACTTTGATACTGTCACTGGTACTGCAGCAGATTGGTTGGTACCTAGAGAGTGAACAAAAATAATGAAGCTAGTGATATTGTGAAATGGTTTTTCGATCAAGATTAACAATATTTAAAGTGACATTTACACCAGTCAACAAACTTTAATGCCTACATGTACAAGTTGATGTCAACACCACATTTTTTGTGAAACAAAGCTGCATGAAAAGCCCAGGGGCACTGGCATTCCCAGTGTGTGACTTAGGGGACTCCAGTGCCCCCTCCCCCCTTTTGGCCCCAACAGTATAATCAACCTATTTGGAGCAAGCATTACACTCAGGATCCCGGGTTCTCCCACTCTCCAGGTTTAAATGTTTCTATGACATGCAAGGGAGGAAGGAGTTGGACTTCAGCATATCCTACATGAATGTTATTTTACCAAAAAAATCCTTACCCATGGATGGGTCCACATTTTGAATTACAAATCCTAACACATGAGGCAGGATTTTGGAAAGTCCAAATGAACTATGGAGAGAATGGGACTCTAGTTTAAATCATTATCTGATTAAAACCTGGAAAGAGGCTCAGGCTCTACTGAGACTTATTGGAACGTATTAACCATCAGTCATAAAACGAGTCATCAATGTTTTTTTTTTCAATTTCTATAGATGACCACTCAATAATTGCAATACCTTTTTATCATTCTCATCATCATTTCTTGACTGGTTCTCCACGTTCATCATGTTCTTTTGCCCCTGATCTTGTTAAAACAATTGTCAATGTCCTCATCCTGTATCGTCCTGTCATGTTGTGTCCTGTACAGTAATTAAATATTAATTTTAAACACTAAAGGTAGGGGTCATGCTCAAAGTCCACCAGACTTATTATGTCCTCTCCTGCATTTGACATCATGACATTTCAACATTCTGTATAATTATTTTTTTCCTTTAAATATGTCAATATTTATTCCTATAATATCTGTAAACAAGATGAACTTGTATTTACGTGATGCGTAAAATATGTCCCAAAAAAAAAAAAAAAAAAAAGGCAAAAAAAGTCCATTTTTTCAAAAAAAGGTCCACTTTTTTTCGATGTCCCGCACCCCCCAAATAAATCCTGCGTATGGCCCTGGCGACCCCCCTATTTTTTGGCCCCCAAAAGGGGCTAGAAATAGATACTCAGGGTCCCGGGTTCTCCAACTTTCCAGGTTTGAATCATGAATGTTTTAGGACACGCGAGGGAGGAAGGGAGTTGGACTTCAGCATATCCTACATGAATGTTATTTTACCAAAAAAATCCTTACCCATGGATGGGTCCACATTTTGAATTACAAATCCTAACACATGAGGCAGGATTTTGGAAAGTCCAAATGAACTATGGAGAGAATGGGACTCTAGTTTAAATCATTATCTGATTAAAACCTGGAAAGAGGCTCAGGCTCTACTGAGACTTATTGGAACGTATTAACCATCAGTCATAAAACGGAGTTCATCAATGTTTTTTTTCAATTTCTAGATTGACACTCAATAATTGCAATCCTTTTTATCATTCTCATCATCATTTCTGACGGTGCTCCACGTTAATCATGTTCTTTGCCTGATCTTGTAAAACAATGTCAATGCTCCTCATCTGGATCGTCCTGTATGGTTGTGTCGTAAAGTAATTAATATTAATTTAAACACTAAAGGTAGGGGTCATGCTCAAAGTCAACCACACCTATTATGTCCTCTCCTGCATCATTTGACTCATGAACATTTCAACATTCTGTTAATATTTTTTTTCCTTTATTAAATATGTCAATATTTATTCCTATAATATCTGTAAAAACAGATGACTTGTATTTACGGTGAGCGTAAAATAGGTCCCCGCCGAATCTCCACGATAACTAAACATGCAATATATGCAACTACAACACCCCAAACCCTCCTCAACACCCTGCACACCCACCCCCCCCAAACATTGAAAAACCCATCCCCTCACCAAAAACCCACAACATCCACACCCCCCCACAAAAAGCCCAACTCCCACAGCCACAAACACCCAATAGCACACAACACCCACACCATTCCCCAACAAACCCAACCCCATACAAAAATTATGCCAACAGCTACCCCTCAACACCCAACCCTCTTAAAAACCCTGAACCCAAACCCCAAACCCCTCATACCCCATAACACCACACCCAATACCCCCTTCCCCAACACACACTCTCCCCTCCCCAACACCCAGCAGCAACACCCTAACACCTACCAACACCGGTAACACTCCACAACCCTCCCAAACCACCTCGAGCCAACAACCTGAACATCCCACCCATCCCCAACACCCTGCAACACACAACAACAACCCTGCAACACAACATCCCCCCTCCCCAAACACCCCCGCAACACACCACACCCCACTCCCAACACCCTGCAATACCACCACCCCTCCCCCGGCATAGTAGTTTATGTAGCGAAGCAAATTTGCCTATCCGATGTACCGTGTTCAGAGAGACAGCAATTATGGCATATTTAATTAGTCATTTGCATAACTAACTGCATATATTCACATACTTTCAAATTGCAAAAAAATGTGGACCATGATAGGCTTTTTGAAGGAATTTTGATATCGAGCACTGTTTCAAAAAATCTGTAAACCGCCTTTGGCGGTATGGACGGATTGCTTTCTCTCCCTAGGGTATGTGCAACTCTGAGGCGTTGAATAATATGGGACATAATTGTGAGTATAGTCTATACTTGACGTAAGAAGGTGGAGACCAAAAAAGTCCAATAGCAAGTTGCCGGGACATTGGAGGCACTTGAAGCTAAGTGGACTGCTGGACCAAACACTCAACAAAACTCCATATCGGCAGTTAGGCGGTTTGCCTAGGAGCTTATCAAAGGCTACTCTTACTCATCTAGAAAAAAAAGATTGACTTTTTTGGGAAATGTGACCTTTGACAGTTTCTAAATCACCAAAATAAAAAAAAATAAAAAATAAGATTTGTGCACGTCTTTACTTGGAAATAATACTTTAACTTAATAATTAAAAAAAAATATTTTTAAGAGTCACTTAACACGAGTTCTCACATAGAGGCAGTAGTACTATGCACTAAGTATAAATAGATTGTTCGTGCCATTTGTAATGAGGGTCGCCAGCAATTACTGGTTTTGAGGGCTTTGTCTCAATTTAATCAAAAGTGTATAAAAGCATAAATTGATTCGTAGGAACATAATTGAAGCCTTTTATTAATTTTATACAAAAGTTTCATGTAAAAGGGTTTTAAAGGCCGACTCGAGATTTTTTGTGTGTGTGTAGTATTTAAAAATAGGAAATCAATTAGTAACCTAAATGCTTAATTCCAAATAGAGATGAATCAGATTTTTCGTTTTCATGCAGTAAGCACATAGCCACAATTATAACAGGCCATACCGTGTATAAACAAATTTAGGGGATCCGGAATTTAAAACAAGTTGTGATTTTCTATAACCGGACTTCGATTTGAGCTTAGTTATTTTCACACCTGGGATTAGTATATGGACAAGCTTATGTGCAAAAAACACGATTTTTGTTTGATCTCAACACATCCCTCCAAGTGAAAGTGTACCATCGAAAATAACGAGGTTTACTGACAGGAATAAAAAAATCCAACTATAGAAACATGAGTCTGGCTGAAATTTTAGGAATGCAAGTGATCTGACCCACCTTATAGTGACATTTGCATGTTCATGCATGCAAATGTTGTTTATCAAGTCTGCTGTACATAGAAAGATTTGCATGACATTGTTGAACATATAATTACACTTATTGCATAACCATGGCATGACATTGCCTGGTAAGCCGTGTCACATGGTGACATTCGATGGGAATAGTGTACGGTCGGTGACTGTGCGGTTCTGTGGAATTAGAGATTTTCTGGCTGTCAGTGCTTCAATTTACACAGTGTGAAAACTACACACAGGCCTTAAAAAAGCCTGGGGGATGAATATAAAGATTCTGCCACCACTCGGGGGTACTCCCATCTTGGAGGTGACAATGTGCACGTAATGCTGTTAAGACCCCCATTTTCAGCATCACTGTCACCCAAGACCCCATATTCAGTTATGGTCACGTTTTTTAAGTTGGGACCCCAAAAAGGGTGGATTTGTCATGTTGGGCAATTATTTCACTTTCAAATGATTGCTGTTCTGTAGTCCTTCATCATAACATAGTAAGTTTTGTCTCATTTTGAAGACAATTTATTCCTTTTTTGATATTAGTAAGAAAACATTTAAAATCTAATTCAGATTAATTACTATAACTTGTTAAGTATAATTAGTCAGGGGTGGAGGAGGTGGCGGTTGCGGAGGTGGCGGTTGCGGTGTGTGCATTTCCAATGGGATGTTCAATGTGGATTGATATCCCAGTAAAATTTAATCTTGAAATATTGCTTTGTGCTGAAATTTAGTATTAACTACCTTGTATATAAAATAATTAATGTCTTTAATTACCCAAAATGATAAATTATCACCATGATGCACAAAGAATTAATAATATGAAAATATGAGAATGGAATGAAAAAAAAACACCTTTAATTTGATATCAAGTTACAGAGCGCTTTTAATTCATCCCATGGATTCATGATGTTTGGTCAATTTAAAGCACACAGCCTATGTTATGTTCTCTTATGTAAAATAAGCTAAAAATGTTTTTAAGGCTTTAATTATCCCAAATAATAAATACTTATTATCACAGTGATACATCAATAAATACTATTGTGCAAACGAGTTTCTCTTAACTACTGGAGATCATGAAAAAATACTATGACTGTGTAATCTCTTTGTAAAAAAGACTGAAGCATCAATTGGAACTTCTGAACTTTGATTAGTTGATATAGGGCTACATTGAGTACTGTAATGTGTTAAAACGTTGATATATTATGATCATTGATCACCCTGTATATAACATATTCCTGTTAAATTATGATTATGTGGTAAGTGTTCTGTACATCTGTATGCCACCAAGTACTTTTTAATATAACAACTTGAGTTTCATAGACCTTCTATTACGTAACAAATTACTTTGCAGCCAGAAAATCAGGATTCTCATAAATTCATTGGTCACCCTATATGAATATCAGTCATTTAGTTTTATTGAACCTCATCATAAAATGTTATCAAGACAAGAACACCTATTTATATTTTAAGTATCAGATATAATACACATTGTAATTTAGGGCTATAATTTTATGCTCAATTGAGAAAAAATCCCCAATTAAAAGTAAGCGATTAATGTAAATCTTAACCTTGAACATTTTCCATGCTTTTTGACCACCCTGTATAATGAAACCAGAGTTTTAATTAAATATAGACCTTCTTATTTTAACAGATACTACATTCTTTTCACATTTTTATGGGGGTATTCATACTTGAAAAGGAATTCATCAATATTTTTCTTACAAAATCTAATGAATTTTTGATCACCCTGAATTTGCATCAGGCAATTATTTTACCAATACAAATTATATATGTCTGGAAAGCCCTTACCATGTACTTTCCAGATATAGGCATCAATTTTGAATTAAGCAATGTGTGTAGAAACTATGAAGCATTAAAGATAGTTCATTTCAGTGTACTATTTCTTTTGTTACACCCTGTGTATTTTCTTAACCACCCTGATTACTCAGAAAAAAGTTACCTCTTAATAATCCTTGTTCTCTAAGCTTTCCAAAAATGTATAACTTTGGACACCTAAGATAAATACAACCAAAGTTGTGAGGCTGAGAGTGGAATTGGAGGTGATATTTGACAAATGTACGCATGTGATGCAATTGGGTCCCAACTTAAAAAACATGACCTTATGTCACCCAAGACCCCATATTTTTTAAATTTTACCTGTCACCCAAAGACCCTCATTTTTTGGAAAATTTTGAAAATTCCCACTCAAAGACCCCTATTTGGGGTTAAATTTTTTGCAAAATTTTTTTTTTTTTTTTTTTTTTTAACTAGGGGTATTCCCCTTTCTCTCTTTTATAGTAAACAAAGTGCTTTTCCTGTGAGAAATCTTTTCTCAAATAAAATTGAGAAAATAATATTTTTAAAAGTTTAATCAGAAAAATGGAGGCCATAGTAACAACAGGCCTTAAAAAAGCTGTGGATGATTGAATAAAGTATTTTGCCACCACTCGGGGGTACTCCCATCTTGGAGGTGACGATGTGCACGTAATGCTGTTAAGACCCCCATTTTCAGCATCACTGTCACCCAAGACCCCATATTCAGTTTATGTCACCCAAGACCCCATATTTTTTAAATTTTACCTGTCACCCAAAGACCCTCATTTTTTGGAAAATTTTGAAAATTCCCACTCAAAGACCCCTATTTGGGGTTAAATTTTTTGCAAAATTTTCTGAAAACTAAAAAAGTCCCCATTTTGGGGAAAATTTTTCCAAATTTGTCACCATAAAAAACTTATTTGGGGCATTTTGGCTGTCTCACACACCCAAAGACCCCCTTTTTTTTGTCCTCTGTCACCGACATGACCAAATGCCCCTGGGTTTCGAAGCACCAGCCTTAAAGTGACATGGAGGAGATTTTTTTAGGATATGAATTTCTCTCAAATTTCACTGGATCGGTTGTAGACCACCTACCGAGAACGTTTGGAAGGTTTATTGGACAAACAGCTTAACAGGTGCAAAAGAAAACCGCAAACCTTGTTTTGAACTTGCCTGCTATCGTAATCGTTCCTCATAGAAAACCATGCTTTGACTTTCTGTCGTGCACAACAGAAACTACTAAACCATCATCTTATTACATAAAGACGGCGCATTCGGCTTATTCACTTCAGGTGTGATCTAATACATTGGTAAGCATTCCAAATATGTAAAAAACCTAGGTTCGAGAAAAATTGGGGGCGCTTCTTTCTGGAAATCTCCTCATGTCTCTAAGTTACACCCATATCCATTTTATGTGACTCCCCCTTCCCCACATCCTTCAAGTTCAACATGCAGTCGTTGAGGCTGCCAAATTCATTGGGTAGTGGCACAATTAAAAAAAATTCTTTCCAAAAGCTGGTTACGCCACGCACTGTGCCGTGTCACTCAGCTGTCAGTCATTCAGTCACTTAATTTTTGGATCAAACTTGTTACTGGAGATGACACCAATTTAAAACTTGCTTCAATTATTTACAGGTTGAATCTAACATTGTACCAAAGTAGTGTCATTGAGTGCAAGTGGATTCAGCATATTGAATCCACTTTAAACCAGCCTTGGTCGGAGACTTGGGTTTATTTGGAATTCTCAGTACTCTAATGTTAACACTATCTGGCTGAAAAACAATGTTTCACAATTGTTTTTAGATCATTTTAAGCAAAATTGGCATTCTAGTATTTTTAATTCAAGTGTCTCAATTACAAGATGTTCAAAACTAATCTTTTGAAAACTATTTAAATGTATTATCCCCAAATTTACGAATTGCCTTCACCAAATTCAGGTTTAGAAACATCAGTAAATTACCTGTGGAGTCTGGTTCTTATTTTGTTTCATTTAGTTAAAAAAAATGCAGTAAATGTAATCTAAACGATATCGGGGATGAGTATCATTTTTTGTCCTGATATGCAAACACTTTGAAAATGAAAGGAAAACATTCAATTTTTCATTAAAAGTATTTTTGTGTAAATCCATCTTCTCTCAAATTTGATCAGTTGATGAATTCAAAAGGTAAAAACTTTATCAATTTGTGCAAATTTTTGCAACACAATCTTTAAAACATCTTCCTATTTCATTTGACTCAAATGTACATAAATAGATCTGAATATGTAAGTTATTTTTTATTTTATTATGTTTTTTATTTATTTCACACAGTGGCTGCTGTATGTATGATATGTGTAGTCTTATGTTCATATGCCTTTGTATTGCAAGGTTCTGAACAATTGAGTTCACTGTCTCGTGTTCATCATGTGTTTACTGTTGATCACGCACCTCAGTGAAGTGTAACAACCGTACAGCAAACTTCCATCACGACACAGGGCACAAGAAAGAAGTAAGCCACAAGCATCAAGAAGATACTTAAGACATTCTTTTGAGAGAGAGAAAATCGCATAAATGTACCAAATAATCAAGTTTTCACCCGCAAATCTTCTACTTTACCCCCTGATTTTCTTTTTCTGCGCAGGAAATGCAATTAGATCGCTAAACACAGCCCGTCATCACCATCAATCACCTAATTATCATACGGATGGGCGCAACGATACTATCATTAAAGCCGACTCAGAGATTCCCGAGGAGGGCGCCCCTCAATTTTCAAGCAAATTGTGTTTTTTGCATGAACATAATGCGTGTCCATAATACTAATCACTGTGTGAAATAGCTAAGGAGCTCCAATCGAACTCCTTCATATGGAAACTCACAACTTTGTCATAAATTCCGGATCCGGAATTTTTGTTATACACCGTATCCTATGGCCTGTTTATGCTATAAAATAAATGTTTACTGCATGGAAACGAAAATCCTATTCATCTCAAACTTTAAATTGGGCCAATTTTGGTGACTCTTTTTAGTTCTGGTTTAACTTGATTTTTAATAAATACACAAAATGGATTACATTTCAAAATCTCTTGAGTTTCCAGTCTTTTTATTGTAGCTTTATTGATAGATGTTGATACAGTTTTTTTGGTTATGTTTAGGGCGGTGCCCCGTGGTTGGTGTAGAAGAGAAACGTGGCTATGTGTGTCAAAGCAGCTTTAGACGTTGTGTGGCATTGGGGGGAATGCTGGCGTGGGGTGGTGTTTGGCGGGGAAGTTGTTGGGGGCGAAGTAAATAAGCGGTGTCTGGGGCGTGGCATGGCATAAGTAGTGCATGGGCGTAGCTCGATGGTCGGCAAGTATGGGTGTGGTGGGTGACCAAGTGGTAGATGGCAGAATAGATTTTTGCGAGTAATTTCTATTTTTTTTTTTTTATCTTAGATTTTTATGTGTGGGTCGTCACAAACTCATCTGTAATATTTTGCCGGCCAGAAACACAGAGGGCGCCTGAAATGTCAACAAGTACGTCATAGTCACCTCATCCTATATTGTTTATAGCACGGAGCGGTTTAATAGTATCACACTCTGCTGAACCGGGCACAAAAAGCTACAAAAGATCCCGGATAAGTCACAAATTGGGAACTTTTTATGGCTTAGAACGTACCCGGGGAACGTACCTGTTTTATATCTGTATAAATTACTAGGGAAGAGCCCACGCGTCACGTTCAGGGGTGTGATTGAGTTTTTTTAGAAAAACCCTGAATTTTGTAAAAAAAAAACAAAACTGAAAACAGCGTAAAATTGACCATAAATGCTTAGAATCGGGGGAAATTTCAAAATTCTGAAATCAGGAACCAATAAACCCAAGTTTGGCTACTCTAGCTCATCTAGAAAAAAATGGCCAAAAGCTGACTTTTTTTGTGCAATATTGACCTTTTCCCCACCCCCTGACAGACCAAGGGGAAGACCCGGGGAAGGGGGGGGGGGTGAATTAGCCTACATGGTTAGTAAGGGCTTTTCCCCCTCCTACAATATACCCAAGTTAGACTATACTCTCTAAATGTAAACGAGTGAAAATTTCACTCCCCAAAAGAGTGAAACTTCTTGTAAAAAGAGCAAATGTCCACTCAAAAAAGAGCAAATGTCCACTCAAAAAGAGTGAACATCACTCCAAAAAGAGTGGATTTCCACTCGTTTTCGTGTTGTTCTTCGTTTCACTCCTAAAACGTGTTGTCCTTTGTTTAACTCCTCAAACGAGTGGAAATCCACTCTTTTTGGAGTGATTTTTACTCTTTTTGAGTGGAAATTCACTCTTTTTAAGTACAAACCAGTGAACCACTCATTTTAGAGTGGTTTACAAGAGTTTCACTCTTTTGGGGAATTAAATTTTCACTCGTTTACATTAAAGAGCCATTCCTTCATTTACCTTTTAAAGAGACCCTTTATTAACCTTTTAACGGGCCATTCCTTAATTTACCTTTTAAAGGGGCATTCTATCACTGACAAATAAGCCATTCTCTTTATCTACTTGCCAATTAAAGGGCCATTCCATTGTTTACAAAGGTCCATAAAAAATGCATATACCAGAATCATACCTTCATTTACCAATTAGTCATTCCTTCATTTACCAAAAATAAAGGGCCATTCCTTCACTTACCAATTAAAGGGTCATTCCTTAATTTAACTTTCAAAGAGACCCTTTATTAACCTTTTAACGGGCCATTCCTTCATTTGCCTTTTAAAGGGCCATTCTATCACTGACAAATAAGTCATTCTCTTTATCTACTTACCAATTAAAGGGCCATTCCATTGTTTACAAATTAAAGGTCCATAAAAAACTGCATATACCAGAGTCATACCTTCATTTACCAATTAGTCATTCCTTCATTTACCAAAAATAAAGGGCCACTCGTTCACTTACCAATTAAAGGGTCATATCTTAATTTACCTTTCAAAGGGCCATCCTATCATTTACCAATTAAAAAGCCATTCCTTCATTTGCCTTTTAAACCGCCATTCCTTAATTTACCTTTTAAATGGTTATTCTATCACTGACAAATAAGTCATTCCCTTTATCTACTTACCAATTAAAGGGCTATTCCATTGTTTACAAATTAAAGGTCTATAAAAAAATGCATATATATACCAATTAAAGGGCCACGCCTTTTTTATCAATAGAGTCATACCTTTATTTACCAATTAGTCATTCCTTCATTTACCAAAAATAAAGGGCCATTCCTTCACTTGCCAATTAAAGGGTCATTCCCATTTACCTTTCAAAGGGCGGTCCTATCATTTACCAAAGGGCCATTCTTTCATTTACCAATTAGGAGGGGTTGTTCCTTCATTTACCTTTTAATGGACCATTCCTTCATTTACCAATTAAAGGGCCATTCCTTTGTTTACCTTTCAAAGGACCATTCCTTCATTTGCCTTTTAAAGGGCCATTCTATCATTAACCAATTGTTCCCTTCATTTATAATTAAAGTGCCATTCCATTATTTACAAATCAAAGGATGTTGAGGGGGAAACCATCCCCATCTCAATTTCTTTGGAACAAGCTTTGATACCCGGGGGGGGGCTCAACTTTTTTTCAGGTAGGGATGTGCGGCCCCGATTTCCGAACTTGGGGGCTTGTGAACTGATTTTGTTTCCGAAAGTAGGGGCTTAGGAACTGAAATTTTGAGAAATTTGCAGGGTTGGGAGCTGAAATTTGGCTAAAAATCAGCTTCTGAGGCAAAAATTTTCTGAAAAGGGGACCTTAAAGAACTGAATTATGCTTCAACTGGGGGTCTTGGGAACTGCTGGAGAGACGCGAAATGGGAGTCTTATGGGCCGCACATACCTGTACCTCTTTCCAATGTCAGTGCCCCCCCCAGGTTTGATGCATGATGAGACAGATAGTGTAGACCCATGTAGCCCTATTGGGTCTCACTCTCAGCAATGACCTGTCCTGGAATCCAGTTGTTATAGTCAATTCGCGTTGATACGTTCGTCCCCCTGGAGTTTTGGACCTATTCAATTAAGTCGGAGAGGGAAAATGAGCTAAAATGAAAGAATTCAAATGCACATGCCACACCGGATTATCTTGGAGGACACTCCGGTCATATAACTCACTCACCTGCCACTAAATACAATTTCATTCATGTATGGAAACGCACAATAGTGTATTTCAGGCCTTAACATTCCTCACAATAACATGATTAACAGAAGTGCCTGCGCCTCATTGAATTTTTCACCTCTGCAAGAATGGTACGGGGTCACATATCAGATGAATCGAGTATAGTAAAATGGAAAAGACAGCTGGTCAGGGCTAGGCCTCCTTTGAAGAGCAGCACCATACATTGTGCCTGTTCTGAGAGCTATCATTTATAATATACAAGTCCATGATACGTTCAGAGATGGAGTACACTTGTACAGCATGGTCTAGTGCAACACCTACCTTCATAGCTCAGCTTGATGCTGTCCAGAATAGCTCTAACTAAGTGTATAATTGGATTGCCAGAGGAGGAGGAGTATCAAGCTCAATGCATTTACCCACTGAAACACTGAAGAGCAGTTGGAGCAATTACGCTCTTCCACACATTAACCCGGGAGCTAGCAAACATTTGTAACACATCTCAAGTACAAAAGGTTTGAGTGATTAAATATGTTGACAGACGGACAGGGACCCATGAAACATGATTCTTAAGTGCAGCAAATGGTGCCTTAAGGAGAGGGGGCCAAGACAAAGTTTTATCCTTTATGTACATGATAGAGGAGATCGAGATATACACAGAAATGTTCATGTTGAAGAGTCAGGACTTCCGAGAAGGTAAAAAATATGAAAAATAAATATGAAAAATACAGATTATCAATGTAATTAGCTGTAATTATGGCCACAAAGCAGCTATCGATTATCCCAAGGTATATAATATAATTCCCACTGTCTCAGGAAAAGTGTTAAACTTACAGTTGTATGTAGTACAAACTATCCTTTCCTGCATCCTTGTGGTAGACGCAATAACATGGCATACTTTTTCAGCACAATGAATCAATTAAAATTGACCCCTGTACTAAACTTTGTCTTGGCCCCCTCTCCTTAAGGCTAGCCATTTGCGGCCTTAGAGTATGTTTCAGGGTTCCTGCCAGTCTAGTCTAGCATATTTAAATCCATAACACAATCAAACCCTTTTGTACGTTGAGATCTGTTATCAAATGGTCTGCTGAGCTCCGGGGCTACATGATCTATACCAGCCTAGGAGCCTCCCTCTGACTAGCTTTGTAGGGGGCTCTTTGTCAACATGGTGCCTAAACTCAGAGTATCACCGCATCGTCTCCGACGGTCAGTATAAATCTCATTTTCATGACTTACGCCAGTTGAGACGGCCCAAGATCTAACATTGTCATCCATCAGACATCCCCTGAAAATCGGCCCGCCTACAGAGGGCAATGATAATGGGCAAGGGTAAGTCGACATGTTGTCAAAATTAAGTGCTAATCCCTTGGCAAACTGCTAAAAAAAAGAATAAGAAACGCCAATTCAAGACCGCGATACACTCCAGTACAAACTGCTTGGTGGCCAATGTCGGCAAAGTTTTGATGTTGGAATTGGTGTATATTCTTAAATATCCCATTAAAGATATGATAATTCGTTATCTTTGCTATTAAGTTGATGATAGATTACAGATTCGTTTCAAACTATTGTTGGTGTCAACAAGGTTGTGTTTTATGGTAGGCCCTGTATTTTTAATATATTTCTTCATGATCTTCCGCATATTTTTGATACAAGCTGTGATCCAGTTACTTTAAATAATTACTTTCTGCGCTGTCTATGCATGCTGATGATTTAATTCTTATTTCTGAAAGTGCTAAAGGATTACCTGTGCCTATTGATAAATGTATGATATGTAAATAAGTGGAAGTGAAAGTCCAATATTCGTAAAATCACATGTTATGATCTTTAATAAGAGTGGTCGCATGCTGAAGGGAATTATACTTTTAAAAATGGTGATGTTACAGTAGACTTAAACGAATAATATGTTATCTAGGTATCATTTTTGTTCCTTCTGGCTTCACTAGCTATGAACAGTTTGAAAGATAAAACATTTTAAAAAAAAAAAAAAAAAGAGATAATTTGTATAGTTCATCTGTTGCTTGTAATTAGCCTGAAAGGTTTACTACTCTTATTTCAGCCCATTTTGAATTATCGGTTCTGAGGTTTGGATGCCCTATTTTGTTAAGAATTTAAATGATTCTAATATTACAATCTATTTGTGTAAATTGCCTGGTGAATCTTTACAAGTGAAGGGTGGTAACTTTAATTCTTGGGTGTTAATAAAAAGAACCACTTAAACAATGCAGTAAGAAGTGAATTAGGTTGCTTTCCAATGTTACTTTTATGATGAATTTATCTGTTAAATATTGTGGTCTTTAAATAATCATTGTTTACATGGGAATAATTCCCTAGCTATTGATGCTCTTTTAGACAATGAATTTATGTGATACTGGTTATTTCATGGTCTTCTGGTATTAAGAAAATTCTTGCTAGTATAGATAGATTAGATATTTGGGATAAACCAAACATATTAAACTAAGCACAATGTTATGTTAATATTATTTCCGTCTTAAATCCAGTTATGAAAGTTCAATGTTGGATTTATGTGTTAACACAGCCTAAACTTCGTTCGTTGTTTGTCAAAACAAATTTCATTGTGAGATTATTTGTATGTTCATCGATCTTTAGATCAAATTTCAGTAGATAAGACTCAGGGCTCCTTTTGATGATGAAAAGGGGCGTCATGAATACCTAAACTAGTCTCATAAGAGAATTGTCATCTATGTACTTTAAATATGATTGAGGATGAATTCATGTTTTATTAAATGCCCATTTTATGATACTTTGGTAGCGATATGTTGAAAATTTTAAATGATATGTATGATAACTTTGATAATCTGACTGACGATGTTAAATTTATAAAAATAATGGTGTCACAGATTTTGATAGTATAAACCTGGTCTTACTTTTGTAAACTCAGCTTTTCAAGCACGTAGTAACCTAGATGTTTAATTAGTTTAGTTTATATATACCGTGTTCTCTTTTATATTTACTATATGGGGTATCTTTTGTATATCTTGACTGTACCTATTGTTGGTGATGTCAATAAAATAACTTGAACTGAACTTGATCAAGTCTAGTTTGTGCGCGCGGTGATTTATCCTAGCCGCATGCAGTCAATTTCACCGTAAGACATGGAATGTTCAGGGAGATTCGTACGGAAGTTGCTGTAAATAACTCGCGATTTTCATATTTTATTTCCTTCACACATATGAAGCCAGGAATTAAATTTAGCAGTACAAGAATCAAACCTAGTCAACCAAATTTATCGCTCTATTGGTGGAATTGAATGCAGAGTGGAAAAGATAGAAACACCAAATCGAATAAAATTGTGTGTGCTCTGTGTGGCGTGAATCGCGTCATTGCATTGTAAAGCATTTTGCATTGAAAATTCGCCATTTGTAAACACTGAGTCATTCTGTCAGGGGGAAATTCGAAAATTGGCCAACTAATCTATCATCTGTAGTTTTATCTTTAAGTTACATGATGCGGAGTCGAGATATACACCATGAAATGTTCATGTGGAAGAGTCAGGACTTCGAGAAGAAGGTAAAAAAATTGAAAATAAATATGAAAAAACAGATTATCATGTAATTAGCGTAATATGCACAGCAGATATGATTTTCCCAAGGGGTATTAATCATAATCCCACTGGTCCAGGGAAAGTGTAAACTTACGTTGTAGGTAGTACAACCGATCTACCTTTCCTGAATCCTGTGGTTAGACAAACACAATGGCATCTTTTCGCACAATTGAATCAATTAAAAATTGACCCCTGTACAAACTTTGTCTGGCCCCTCTCCTTAAGGCACCCTTTGCGGCACTAAGAATTATGTTAGGGGTTCTTGGCCAGTCTATTACATATTTAAACACTAAAACCTTTTGGACTTGAGTATGTTACAAATGTCTGTAGCTCCGGGGCTACATGATCTATACCAGCCTAGGAGCCTCCTGAACTACTTTGTAGCTCTTTGTCAACTGGTGCCTAAAACTCAGAGTATACACCCTCGTCCTCCCCGGCGTCAGTACATCTCATTTTCCATGACTGTCCCAGTTGAGATCCCAAGATGTAACATTGTCAGCCATCAGGAATCATTGCCCGCATCTGTAATGCCCTTCCTAAGCACATTCCTGCTACTAACCATCGGCCAGATTCAAGAAGAGGTTAACACTATCTTGGAGCCAACCCATCAGCTGTTTCTACTGGACGATAGTTTCTGCTGATAAAGAAGACCCTATCAGTGATCCATCCAAAAGAGTCAAAATACCTTTAAGTTTTTCACAGAAATGGCTTAAAAGAGAAAGTCTGTAGAATTTCCAAGTTATTTTTTCCAACTTAAAATTGACAGAAAAGGAAGAAACTGTATTGTTGAGAGATACGAATCACCATTCACTTGCGTGTTGAAGGTCCGTACAGACCGTTTGAGAAAACATCCGATTGCATTCTTATTAGTCTTCTTTAGTCTCTATCCCTGTAGGGTAGTTTACGATACCGGTACTTGTTAGAGACATGATGCAAAAATCTGAATTTTGTTTTATATTTTTTGATTTAGCAAATCACTGAGAGTGCCTTTAATGCACTGATATAAGCCTTTATCATAAAAGTTTATTACTTGCATTACCCAATTAAAGGGTTCTCCTTCAGTTTACCAATTAAAGGACAAACACTTAATTTACCTCTTAAAGGGCTATACATAATTTCCCATTCTGGTCATTTACCTATTAAGGGTCATTCCTTTATAAATAACACGGCGAACTCGTATTTACGCGATGCGTAAAATATGGCCCGCCGAATGTTCGATCACTACCATGTGATAAATGCAACTTCAATTCAACACCCCACCCCCTCCCAATACCCCGCCACACTCCACCCCTCCCCAACACCCTGCAAAAACCCCTGCCTCCCCAACCCCACCACTCCCCATTCACCCCCCAACACCCCACCCTCATCTCCCAACACCCCCCTCAACACACCCCACCGCCCCCTTAACACCCCTCAACACCCCAACCCAACCCCAATACCCTGAAACAACCGCCGCACCTTTCCCCACACCCCGCACCCGATTTTCCCCTCCCCAACACCCCACACCCCTCCTACAGCAAAAACCCTCAATCCTCCCATCCTCCGCCACACCCTGCAACACCCGTCCCATCCCCCTCCCAACACCACCGCAACACTCCACCCTCCCACCCCCTCCCCAACACCATGCAACATCCCCCCCCTCCCACCCCCTCCCTCACCCCCACCGCATACCCCATCCCCCCCCTTCCTCCCACACCACCCAATCCCTCCCCCTTCCCCCAACACCCCCCGCAATACCACCCCCTCCCCAAACACCCCGCAACAGACCCCACCCCCTCCCCACACCCCCACTCCATCCCCAACCACAACCCCCCCGCCCACCCCACCCCCTCCCCTATACAAAGTAGTCTCATGTACGAAGGAATTTTGCCTATCCGATGAACCGTGTTCAGAGATACAGCAATTATGTATAGTTAATTAGCTCATTTGCCAACCTAAGGCCGCGCATATATCACATACTTTTCAATGCAAAAAGAGGTGCCCATGATAGGCCTCCATGCAGCGCAGGAAATTTTTGGTATCCAATGTAACCGTTTCAAAAATAAACGCATTATTCTGATTTTTGCATATTAATTAGCTCATTTGCCCGATATCCCAAAATCTAATATAGGTCAAGAACTCTTCAGCCCCTCTTCCTTCCACCAATTACTCATTATAACGCCTTACGAACTCCAGAAAAACTTTACAACAGGCCTTACGGAAAATTCTCTAAATTATGCAAATTAGATACTTAATTAGCATATTTTTTACGGCCACAATCTAATCAGGTGGAGACTCTCATCAACCCGCTTCTTACCACCAAGTTTAACAATCATTGTCTCCCTTCGAACTCCTAATAAATGGTATAACAACATGGGTTACCATTTTTATCACAGAACGAACGAACGACGGATGGACGGACGCTGCTCCATTTCTAGCCCCGTTCCGAACGCGTTCGGCGGGGACATTAAGGACATTTCTTAAATTTTTTCATCAAGGCAGTTGCTTCATTTACCATTTGAACGAATGGAGGATTAGTGATGTCATCATCAGGGGGGTGCTAGGTCATTCTGCACCCCATGGGGCCCCCTCAAAAAGCCAGGTCTAGATACGCCAGTGTATTATTACCTAACATGTGTAGGTATTGAGAGACCTTTGATGATTATGTCATTAAAATTATTTAAATATTTAAATTTATTTTTTTGAACAAATAAAAAGCATTTACAATTGTTTGAACATAATATGGCTTTTTGATTTCCCATCTGCACAATAAAGCCAGCAGCAGCAAGTCAAAGACCAACCAGAGAGCATAGACATTCATAACAAACAGTCACTTATTGGTGTCCCACATTACCTACACACATTACTGATCCGACATTGTTCATTATAGCACAGCATCATCCATACACTACACATGGCTATTTAGTGTATTGTGGTGGTTAGCGCACTTCCAAAACTTCCTATTAAAACTACCTTTTCAGACCTCTTCTTTACGTGAACACACCATCCCATTCCTTGAAAAATGGGTTTTTATATCAGAGCAAAATTCTAGGATGAAAATTTCATACCTAGGCAAATTTGTTGAAAGTTCTCACCAATAAATGACGACCTGTAGCTTTGATGCATTGCAAATGTTGCAGGAGTGTTGTTACAAACTATAGATGGCACTATATCAATAGCAAGGGAAGGCTGGTTTTCAGCTTAAAGGCACTATCAGTGATTTGATACATCAGATAAACGAAAAAAATCATAAAAAATCAGATGTTTGCATGTCTGGAACTAGTATTGCTATTCTAACATACCCTGTAAGTGATACGACCAAACGCAGCCTAATACAGACAAAATCAGTTATTTTAGTCATAATTGTCTGAACGGACACTTTCTACAACACGTAACTGAATGGAGATTCGTATTTTTGAACACTGCCGTTTTCTTCCTTTTCTGTTAATTCTTCAGTTGAAAAAGGTAACTTATGAGAATTCTACAGACTTATCCTTCACTTTTTAATTATTCCTGCAAATTTCAAATATTTTCACTCTGTCGGATAAATCACTGATAGTGTCTTTAATTGTCTCATATTCCCTATGGTCTCGAATTACCTACACTTACCCCAGGGTGCTCTTCTCTGATCAGCTCCTAGGTGACCTCTGGCCGTTATGGAGCTGTGTTGAGGATTGAGTCCAACAGTCCACTTAGCTTCAAGTGCCTCCAATGCTGGTCGATTATGCCTTATGGACTATGCCCGGGGACTATGTATGTACAATGTATTACCCATATTATTCAACACCCCAAAGCTGAACATACCCTTGAAAAAAATGGAATCTGTCCATACTATTGGCAGTTGACAGATTTTTGAAAATCCAAACCTGTGGCCATTTGAGTACAAAAGGTATCTTTCAGTGACAGATTTTTAGTTGATTAAATGATTTTCTAAAAAGTGGTGATTTGGATGAGAGCAAAATACACAAGTTCAGTCTACATGTAAAGGAGTCTTGACCCGATTTTTAGTTGGGTAAATGATTTTCTAAAAAGTGGTGATTTGGATGAGAGCAAAATACACAAGTTCAGTCTACAGTAAAGGAGGTCTTGACCAGGAGTCTCACCTCATGCGCAATCAAGTTTCATGCTGATAAAACAATTTGTACTGATTTGATAGTAGAGGTAACCTCAATAAAAGATGTGGAAGGAATCTATTATTGTAAAAAATAGGTCGTCCCGATATATGTAATGGTTCTCAAACCATAGAAACCACACCCCATATCACTGGACCACCACACACACCCTCACAAGGTCAGCCCTCTGCAATTACCCTGAACCCACCCCATAACCCAGACCACAACCCCATACCCCCAGACACACCCCATACCCCTACCATCCCCCATTCCATACCCCGGACCACATCCCCATACCCCTATACCACACTCTCATACCCCAGGACCACACCCCCTACCGGAACCACGAAAAACCCATACTTCCGATCCACCACCCATCCCCGAACCATACCCACGTACCAACACCACCCCCTACAACCTAACTACACCCCGGGTCCCCCTCCATACCCAGGACCACATCCCCATCCCCCCAGACCATACCCCAGGACCACACCCCCTACCCCTGGACCACATCCCAATACTTCCGGATCCACACCCCATTACCCCGAACCAACCCACGGAACCACACACCCCCTACACCGGACCACATCCCCACATACCATACCCAGGCCACATCCCCATACCCCCAGACCACACTCCCATACCCCGGACCACACACCCTACCCCTGGACCACATCCCCATACCTCCGGATCACACCCCAACCCCCGAACCATACACACGGACCAACACACCTTCACACCCACTTACCTGGACAAGACCCATACTTCCAAGAACACCCAACCCATATCCCCAGACCACACCCCATATCACCGGACCACTCACCAAACCTCACAAGTGTAGGCCCTATGCAATACCCCCGACCCACCCATACCTCCGGACCACAACCCTAGGGAGGGACCACATCTCCATACCCCGGACCAACACCCAATACCCCGACCACACCCCCATACCCCGTACCACACCCCCTACATCCCCATACCCTGGACCACCCCCATACCCCCGGACCTACACCTCTAATACCCATACTACATCCACCCCACCCCCAGACCAACCCTACCCACAAACACACACACCCCTACCCGCCGGACCATACCGACCGGACACACCCAACACCCAGACCACACCCCATTCCCTTGGCAACACCCATACTTCCAAACCCCCATAACCCATATCCCAGACACACCCCATACAGTTGGACCACAACACCACACCTCACCAGTGTCAGCCCTATGCAATTACCCCCGACCACCCACCCCATACCCCGAGCCACACATCTACAGACCAAATCTCCATACCGGACCGAACCCACATACCCCCGGACCACATCCCAATCCACACCCTCGCACACACAGATTCCAAAGACCACACCCCAGATCCCAAGACCAACCCATATCCCCAGACCACCAACCCATATCAGCGGACCACACAGACACCACACCATCACAAGTATCAGCCCTATGCAATTACCCCGACCACACCCCCATACCTCCAGACACCACACCCCCTAGGGACCAATCTCCATACCCCGGACCACACACCCCATACCCCGGGACCACCACCCCCATACCCCTGACCATACCCCGGACCACAATCCATTACCCTAGACCACACCTCAATAACCCGGACACACCCAGACCCACAGGACCACCACACCCCCATACTCGGACCATACCCACGGACCACCACCAACACCCACAGACCACACCCCCCATACCCTGGGCAATGTCACCATACTTCCCATACCATGGACCACACCTCAAATACCCCCGGACCACAACTCCACTACCCCCAGACCACCACCCCATACCCCCAGACGAACACCCCCTACAACCAGGACGACACCCCATACCCCCGGACCACACCCCATACCCACAGACCACAAATTCCCCTACCCCCGGACCACACCCAAAACCCACACCCCAACCCTGGGCAAACACCTTACTCCAAGACCCACACCCCATACCCCCAGACCACACTCCATATCACTGGCACCACACCCTCACAAGTGTCAGCCTAAGCAATACCCCGACCACAACCCATACCCCCGAGCCACAACTCCCTATATGGACCACCATTCTCCATACCCTCGGCAAGCCATAAAGCCAAACGTGGTTTGCAAACATTCGGCCACAAGCGTTGCGAGAAGAAAGTGCCAACGCATTGCAGGAGTAGCAACGCGTTTGCGGTGTCGACCAATTAGAATGACGAAGTTCTGTGACGTATTTCAAAAATAGACCAAAAGTGTTGCAAGTATCTGCACGCGGTTTGTAGAACTCGCAAGGCGTTGTGAGCTCGCCAACGGTTGGAAGGTTCACAGCCATTAAGGGTACATCACATATTGCCGCAACGCGTTTTGTGAGAAAGTAGCAAACGCGTTGGACATTTCGCCAACGCATTGCGGCCTCGGCCAATCAAATCATGCATTTCTGTGACATCGTATTTAAAAAAATAGATCCCACAACGCGTTGCGGCAATACGTAGACCCTATGGCCTATAACAACGCGTTGCGAATCCTCCAACGCGTTGCGGAGCTTCAAAAAGCGTTGTAAACTTCACAACGCCGTTGTGAGGGCAACATGGGTCATACGTATTACCGCAAACGCGTTGGGTGAGGTTGCAACGAATTGTGAAGGTAGAACGCGTTGTGAGATTTATATTTTGAACTACGTCACAGAAATTCATGATTTGATTGGCCGACACTGCAACGTGTTGCTGATGAAATGTCGCACAGCGTTGCCGAAAGGTCGCAAAGCAGCTGTAGTTCTCACAACCGTTGCCGCAATCCGTTATGACCCTTATGCGCTCAATATGTGCTTCATGTGTCAAACAATATCATTGCAATACATATTTCCAACATACCACAATGTACATCATACAGCCATGTGCAAGTCCTGCCAACAAAGAGTGGTTTATGCCAAGGATCCCCCCTACAATGATCTGTACCCTCACCTACGTTAAGTACACCTTACCTCCCATTGTTACTGTGTTTGGTTTGAATGGAAGCGATTATTTTCAAAGTTGAACCCATTTGATCAAAGCTTAAACCAAAAAAATATATCTAGTTCGACCCAATTTTACCCCAAAGTGACCTTTTACCTCAACCACCTTAAGGAAAGGGGTGGACTCCAGGGGTAAAAATCATGGGAGGGGCAAAAATCATGGGGGGGGGTTGGGGGAAACATTTCCAAGAACCCTAATTGGGTTGAGGTTTCAAAAGTCAGGAAACCACATTGTTTTTTCCTGAATTTGGAAACCTTCACCCCTTTCCTCCTGCAAACTGAGGAAGTGACACTTTATAAAGGGAGAAAACTTTACCAAATGAGAAAATTTTAAGCAAATGCTATACTTTCCTATTTTACCACTCCCACCTTTTCAAAGACCTATTTCATCCTGTATTCACCCCTGCTTAAAAAATGCACAGATTACCAGCTTCCATCGATTGGTATCCCAAAAGCGCCCCCCCCCCCCCCCCCACAACACCACACCCAGGAGGGCCTCAAATAAAAGAAGACTAAAAATTTGGATTTGTCGGCCATCTAAGGTTATTCCTATTTACATTTTAAACAAAAAACCATGGATCAAACTGGGCTATACACTTTGTTCACACTGTTTTGTTAGGTTAATCAATTTACGAAAAGGATGGATTCAAGAACTGTACATTTAATAAGAGGTGGCGTCTACAGAAGGTCAATGCTTCAGATCACTTCAAACACACAGGCTCATTTGATGCCTTTCATCACCCTGATCTCACGTCGAAGAAAAATTACAAGTGCGAAAACCAGGGTGCCACATGGAAATCCAAATGGCCCGCAACTTGTCAAAATTTATTTTTGACCATACCACCAATTAGTTTGTTTCAATTTGGTTAATTTTTGGTTTTATGGGTATTAGGAATCCATGCTATTCAACTTTCATCTCACCACAGGCTTTTTCAGTTTCTTGAAATGCAGTTTTTTTGCTAACTGACCTCTGAGGGTGCCTTCCCATAAAATGCGCATCCTATTGGAAAATGGTATTTTAACATTCCAAAAGTTAAGAGAGTTTTATTATTTTACGAACTTTGCTGAAAATTGGACTTACAGGTGTTTTTTGCAGTTTTAAAACCTGTAGAGCTTTTAGGTGCAACGAGATAATTTGAGGCACCCAATACTGTGTCATAATAGTATAATCCATATATATTTGGGACACTCAACTAGATTTCCTTATCTGTATTTGGCTACAGAAATGTCTTAACCTTAAAAGAGAGAACAAGGTGATTTTAGGTTGATTTGCTTATATTTCATCTCAACTGGCTGAATTTGTATTTGCTCCTATCCGAACTTAGAAATTTTAACAATTTTATTGTACCAAAGCAACATTTCTCAGCTTAAATCTTTTCAGATGGGGATATTTTTGATGGGAAGCGTTACAACAAGGCAAAAATCCTTAAATGTGATTTTTTTAGGGACACCTGCTATGTGAAATTTCCTCGTTGCACCTTTAATCTGTCACTAAATGCCCTCCATTGAAACCACACATAAGAAGTTTAGTTGACCCATGTTTCCATTGAGCGTTTTCAAATCAAATTTTTAATTGAAGCCACAAGAAAATGGTTAAGCGTTACACCGCTCTAACCTTCAGGAAATGATGACATCAATCACTTCTGATGATGGCCCCACTAGTTCAAAAACATTTAAAACTTTTGATAATATGTACCGTTTGGGAAATGGCCCCTCGCCGTCCTATTTTAAAAATGCTGACTTCAGAGATTTCTCCGGGGAGGGCCCGCCCTCATTTTCAAACAAAGTGTTTTTGCATATCCATAATCTTTGTCCATAATAACACGGGTGGGAAAGAAGTCGGCTCAATCGAAGTCCTTCATAATCATATAGAAAATCACAACTTTGTTAAAAATTCCGATCCGGAAATTTTGTTAATGTTTATAAACACTGTAGCCGTCCCTGTTACAACACTGTACAACCTATGTTACTGCAAAAAACAAAATCCGATTCATCTCTTAAACTTTGGAATTGGCATTTTAGGAGTTTTCTGAGTTCCTAGTTTGACTATTTTAATTCCTACACAAAAATATACTTTCAAAATCTGAGTCAGCCTTTAAGCTAACTGCAATATGAGAAAACGAAAATGGAAGTTGGAAGATGGAGTGCATAGAATGAATCCTTGCCGGGCCACAACATGGGTATTGCCACAAAATGAAGGGGAATTTTAAAAAAAAAAGCTTATCAAGTTTATGGTAAAATATGATTTTTGGCCAATTTGGCAGCCTGATTTTTCAACCTTTTTTACATTTTTTTTTCTTTGAAAATGGCATACCGGTAAGCACTTTTAAAGCTCATCATTCTGTCCTGTGTTCGACGTGATCTGAAACTAATACGCCAAATTGCCCCCTATAGCCCACACCTGTTATAGCTCATTAATGAAGTAATGTAATCATAAATAATTCTATATATTAATTCTATTACAATTGAATCTTTTTCTCCTAATTGTTGACTACCATTGTTTTTTTTTATCACAGAAGCATGTCTGCTTCTTGTGGTTTGTGTTTCGCAAGTGTTTTTGAGTGCTACTTTCGAAATATTCGCGTTTCTGACAATACTAACTCGCACATGTATGGTTTCTCGTTTGTATGAGTTCGAATATGGAATTTTTATTACCTGCATCCGCAAAACGTTTCTGACAAAACTCCCTGGTACGGCTTTTCCTTTGTAATGCGTTCGGACGTGTCTTGTAAGAGCTACCATTGTAAGCCGAAACATTTCTGGCAGTACTTCGCACTGAAAAGGTTTTGAGTGTCCCCTAACATGGCTAGTCCAGATTGCCTTTAAAGGCAAAGCAACTTCTGACATTACTCGCACTGGTACGGCTTCTCTTCCGAGTGAGTGCGAACATATGGACGTCCAACTATCACTATGGCAAGGTAAAATATTTCTGAAAGAACTTACACTGATACGGTTTCTTCCTTGTGTGTATCCCGATGTGCCGGGTCATGAATGTTCTTATACGCAAAGCCCCCCAATTTCTTTCTGACAATACTCACATTGATACGGCTTCTCCTTCGTTGAGTCCTGATGTTTCTTTTCAATCGAACCACGTCGGCAAAGATTTGTCACAATATGTGCAGTCGGGAAAGGCTTTTCCTCTGTGTGAGTCCACCTGTGGTGTTTTAAACCACTTTTTTTCTCGGAAACATTTCTGGCATTACTGCACTGGTACGGCTTCTCGTTGGTATGAATTCGCCTGTGTTCTATCAGCTGGCTCTTTTGAAAAAAAACCCTTTTGACAATACTCCATTGATACGGTTGTTTCTTTTGTATGAATCAGTGTGTGTCTTTTTCAAGTGACTTTTCTGTGAAAGCATTTCTGACATAATACACTGAAAGGTCTCTCCTTGATGTGGGTCATAACCTGCCTCAATCATACTACATTGTCTTTAAAGCGTTTCTTCTGCAAAACTCGCACTGTAGAATTTTAAGTGGGTCCAAGTGCCGCTGTCAAAGTTGAAACTTTGCGAGAAGAATTTCCTTGAAGTACTTGAAGTGACAGGATTTCTCTTTTAATGTACACATCTACGCCCCTTTGAGATATAATACTTCTTTCTATGTCTTTCATCATGCTGTCTTAGTTTGTCGAGTGAGTGTGAATAGACACCACAATGCAAGCACTAAATGGCTTTAGGCTACCATTGTAATTTACAGTTTTACACAGGATGAAAATGAGAAAAAAATTGTTAGCTCCTTGGTGAACATGGATGAATTAAGTTTCTATCTTTTACCAGAAGAGGAAGGACTCCTTTCACCAGTCTTTTCTTATTAATTTCCATTCACTGGTTTGCTTTGTTGAACTTGTATATCTGAAAAACCTCAATCAATTACACTACAAACTTGGTTTGTTTACTGTTAGCCCTGTAGAATCCTGTCCATACCTCATCATGATGCGAACAACACTGGGAATGGACCTGAATTAGAATTCACAAATGCAGTAATGAATAAAGGGAAATCAACATGAATTGTAATTTCATTGTCTTTATCGCAATATTGTACTCAGACACAAACATTTCTTTCGACAGACTCAGTGACTATCAATGAACAGAGGTCATTTGAACCACTGTTTTCCCAGTATTCGACACACCACACATCCTGTATACCCAACAGAACCACTGTAGGGTAATTACCCTTTCCAGCTGGACGTCCCTGGTTCCATTCCCTGGTGGCCAAAAAACTGCTGTAAGGATTTATTCGGAATTCAACGCTCAACTTTTGTTTGGGTACTGTGGTGCTTAACTTGAGAACTTAATTTTTGCTGAAAATAGGGTCTTTGACTTTGGAACTGATTTTTGTTTTCAATTTTATGCATTTGGGAACTGAATTTTTGGCTAAATAGACGTTGTGGAGCTGAAGAACTAGCAAATTCATACAGGTGGTGGCACAAATACAAACTTGTATTGTGCCACCACCTTATGAATTTGGCTAGTAAAAGGAACTTCTACCGTGATGGGCGTACTCGCATCACGGTAGAACACTTCCGTATACAATAACCTGTAGCAGTGTAAATGAATAGGCTCCGAAGAAAAAAGGTTTCGCAAATATTCGGAGCTAATAAAAAATTATCCTCGCTCGTAAAACAAGGCACACACTTACCTGAGAAGGTCTTTTATCATAATAGATGCATAAAATTCATAATTAGTAATTCTGAGATACAAAATTCAGGGGAAATCCTTCCATATATAAATAGTAATAGTTCCACAACAGTGACGACAGCGGCAATACTAGCACCATAGGCATTACTCAACATGTGAAAGCAATCTGTAGATGTATAATTTGTTTATTTATAAGCCTTTTTTGCAAATCACTGTCGATGATTTGTATTATAAGGACATTAGCAACAACTTGGGTGTGTAATTTTATCTGAGTTGTATTGTGAATTCAGTAAATCTGCTGCTACACGTTTTTAAAGACACTATCAGTGATTTGCTAAATCAGAAAATCAAAAAAATCATCAAAAATCCGATTTTTGCATTTATGTAACAAGTACAGGTATCCTAACATACCCTGCAAATGATAAGACCAGAAGCAACCTAATAAGGACAGAATCGGAAATTTTAGTCATTACTGTCCGTTCGGACACTTACTACAACACATAATTGAATGGGGAATCGTATCTTGGAACACTGCCGTTTTCTTCCTTTTCTGTAAATTATTCAGTTGGAAAGGGTAACTTATGAGAATTCTACAGACTTATCCTTCACTTTGAAGCTATTCCTGCAAATTTCAAATATTTTTAAAATCACTGATAGTGTCTTTAAGTACACTCTGACTCTTCTGCAAACCTAAAATACATGAATAGAGCGGTCCATTCCGATTAAAGAATGCGTCTGATTTGCTCGTATATAGTAATTTAGGGTTGCATTGCGAACTAAATTTGGCAGTGGCCAGCCTCAACACAAACACAACGGAATGAACTGCATGTTAAAGAATAAAATTAAGTGACCCTTAAAGGTGCAACGAGACTGAGAAATATCAAATAACAGGCTGCAGATGTCCCTAAAAATGTGAAAATTCTGATTTTGGCATATTCATCCCACTCACTTCACTGCACTAGTATGCACGCCACGAGGATATGGCACCGTCTTAACCTAATCTTAACCCTAACCATTCTTACAGCTTTTCTACAAAAAAACTTACCAGTATGCAATCGCAAAAACATTGCCAAAATCTGGAGAAATAGAAAACACAGTCACAGTGCAGCTAGCTGTCTGCTAATTAAAAATACACGGCTAAATACAGCCCGTCACCAAAGTTAGTAGGGGTGAGCAATACTCAGGGGGGGTAGGACATGC
>JAMKCH010039980.1:0-13292 GCA_023653785.1 Ophioderma brevispina
AAAGCCTAAGGCTTAGGCTCTAAACATTGTCGGACATTATTCAAATTGTACCCAAAATAGCTCCAAAGACTGGCGATGATTAATTATTCATGCCATGCACAACATTTTTTTTAAGACGGCGATGCAAGAGGATTTCCTAAAACAGAGGTACTGTACGTACTTAACCGGTATGTTTCCGATGATTTGGCAACCCATGTAGACCCCTATTGAGCGTATTTTATTCTCTAATTTATTGAGGCAAAAATATGTAACATTTTCCAATTTTCTTACCAAGTGCACAAAGGCACAATTGTGGAGGATTTTTTTTGCACAGGAGTATATATTTCAAATGCAGACCATTTCTTTCTTTTTTCCCAAGAAAAGTATTTACCTATTTTAATGCATGCTACAATTTTTCTATCTCAATTTTTAATATCATTGTTCAGTAAAGCAGAGAGGACCTATTTGTTCTTAGCATTTGTTTTACTTGATGACCGATTTCCAAGCCCTGTGACCCAATTGCTGACCATGCTTGCCCTAAACTTGTCTATGCTCTAGTTCCTGTTAGAAGTCTGCCTGTCTTTCTAGATATCTCTCCCTTTTTATTTCTATTATGTGCTTTTTGCCAGTAAAGAAATGTCAAAAGTCTACCCCCGTAGGTGTAGGTGACTACAACCTAATCTCTCACTATGAGCTAGAGTTGTCTCAACTCCCATGGCACAGTTCAGTAACTTCCATTCATCAGTGTATTTAGAAAATACACCCCCTGGTTTTTGGGTATGATAGATGATGCCCAGAGCACACAAGGTCAGTTCATGTTAATGCATGTATAAGTACAACCCACTGAACTGTGTCTTTGGAGGGTGAGCATATTGTAACTCATAGTGTCTATTCTTTGGAGTGCCATAAAGAAGGGTAACTGAAGATCAATTCCAAGATGATTAATAATGAATAACAGTAGAATAAATATCACAATTACACTTCTTACACTGGTATGTCTAGCGATTCAGCATAACATACAGCGACAACAAAATTGCATGTTTGTTTTAGCATAATTCCAGTAAGCTATAGACAGACTACAGATCCTAATCGGACTACAAAGTGATGCGGATTGCGATAAAATAAATAAGATACGTTCAAAGAAGACCCACTTAGGAATTGCCTGCTATCTATTCATGCCATGCACGTACAGCGATTGTCTGTGCATGGAATGTTAAATTGGCTCACACAATGTAACATGTGCTATGTGTGATAGATGCTGGAAGTGATATCAAGGGGTTGCTTCCATACGTCTTACAATAAGGGATTTTAAAAGCAAGTTTGCAGTGAAATGTCAGAAAATGTTGATCTTATCCATTGTCAAAGAGCATTGTCAAATGATTTTTTGAGTGTTGGAATAGCTTAAAATTTATTTTCAGAGAACACTTTTGATAATTTTTTCTTCAATGAGCCTTTGTCTATTTGCTCTCACCATTACCCCCACACATGCACGCACGCGCGCATGCATGCATGCAAGCACGCACACATGCATGCGCACACACACACGCAGACACACACACTTCTTTGCACACAATTTAAGTTGGGCATAAGTTTGGGGGATAAGGCTGTACTTCGTGAAATTCCTCTTTAAAAATATTTGGAGAATATTTGCAAATTCTTAAGTCAACAAAATCTGATAATGTTAATTAAAAATATAGAAATTGACTCTTTCATAGTGCTTTTTCATCATGTAGGAAGTATTACTAATGATGAAAGCTAATCCAAATATGGATGAGATTTTGCTAATTTTGTTAGTATTCAGACACAAATAACAACAGATGCATATACAAATACTACACGGTTAGAGGGAAATAGGGCACACTATTTTCCCGAGGTACTGGCTACCGGCCTATCACCCTGAACCCGAAAGGTGAGGGGTGATTGGCCCATAGCCAGTACCAAGGGAAAATAGTGTGCTCCATTTAAAAAAAATAAGTGCATGGGAGGGGATATACCCGGCGGGGATATAATTCTTTTTTACTCGGTCTTAGGGCATATTTGAAAGTAGGAGTGACGCATTTATGAGAAAAGTACCGTACCCCATAAAGCAATTTTTGACAAAAATATCTTTAAAAATTCATTGCAAGATTTGAAGGAAGCTACCATTCTTTTTATAGCAAAACAAAACACTTCGATTTCCTTCACACAACAAAAGTTGTGTTTCTAGAATGTCATCATAGCAAACACTATGAGCTAGTAAAATCTCAATTCCCTTGACAGTTCAGTAGCTTTCATTTACCAATGTATTAAGAAAATATACCCCTGGTTTTTCGGTATGATATATGATACCCAAATCACACAAGGCCAGTTCATGTCAATGTATGTACAAGTACAACCCACTGAACTGTGTCCTTGGTGGATGAGCATATTGTAACTCATAGTGTTTAAACCCCCGCTGAATAAGATGTTCCAAACAGGTTTCCTGGCTGATATTGTGTTCCCTCACACCTCTCCAGGCACACATCAGACTCCATGGGGATGTGAACCATATCAGAGTCACCCAATTCAATTTGCTTTGCCTTGAACCAAGATGACCCTATGGTGAACCCTGCCTGGGTAGGTTAGAAAGCATATCACACAAGCCTACAAAACCATGCAGTTGTTTTGACATTTAAAGCTTAAACTAAACAAGCAATCTGAAGATATTTTATTTGACTTCATGTAAGGGTGGTTTGTTTGAAATGGGTATTAACTTAAAGGGATAAGCAATAATGTGAGAGAATCCAAAAATGTGGAAATGCAATCTTTTAGCTTTTAAATCAATGTTAGCTGTGTACAATTCCATATATCAACTTTAATGTAGGTACAAAAACACCCAATAGTGAAAAAATGAAGTATTTGAGGAGATTTGTCATACCATCTCCCGCAAATAGACATAGAGCAATGATGACCCAAGATCTCACCAAACAGCTGATTGTGGTTTACTCCAGCACAGAATAAACAAAGAAAGATCATTAATATTTGTGTTTGAGGTCACACTGTACAGGTCATGGTGCACAATATTACGCTTATATATCTGGGATATTCACACGGAAAGGCTTTTTTGATATCAAGTCAGAATTTTGATACGTACGTATAGAAATTACAGTATCAGATAAAAAGTACTGCCTTGTCTTTAATACAAGGATTTCAAGCCAATTTCTTGCAGGTTATGTTAGCACATCTATGCTAATAACAAAAATACCAAAATAAAAATTTTGATGATTTTTTTCGATGTTTCGGATCAGCGAATCGCTGCTTATCCCTTTAATTCTACAGGCCAAGGCAGGTCCTACTTTACTTTAAAATTTTCAATTTTTTTGTGTTCAAAAATTTTACAATTGTGTATTTTCATGACAATATTCAGAAACAACATGAGAATGTATTCAATGAGTCTAAACAAGCCTAGTCTTAGGTCAATAGTTTTGAGATGGCTTTCCGATGTGATCTGGTGATGGGGTTTGCGGACTGCAATTTGAAACACAGTGCATACCTGCCTACCTTCCCTGTTTTATAGGAATCATCCCTATTTGAACTTTCAAAATTGCAAAAAATAGCGATATCCCTATTTCTAAAATTTAAAACAAATCTTAAAAAAATTGCCAGAAAAGTCCTGAATTTTTTTGGGGCTCCTGAAGCTATTCTACTAAAGGCCTTGAAGTGGATCACAAATAGACACCACCCATTCGCAACACATGCATTCTGATTTTTGGGTTCTCGATGTTGGCAGGTATGACAGTGGCGTAGCGAAGCAGTCAATCCAGAGGGGGAAAAATTCCCAAGTCGTCCCGCCAGAGGGGGCAAAAGCCGTCTCGGAATCAATTCAGTATTCTGCCACCACATACAGGCTGTCAAATTCATAGGGTGCATGGTGGCAAAATACAAAATTCTTTCCGCCGTCTCGGTGATTTGCTCCAATTAAGACTGAACTTGACGAAATTCATGATTAGGCGACGGGAAAAAAAACCACCCTGTTTTACGGGCGAGTGGACCTTTCAAGTAGGATCGGTCGGTCGGGCGAATATTTTTTTTTCTTTTCTCGAGGTCAAAATTGGCCTAAAATAGCCCCAAAATCTGAAAAATCAGGAGAAAAAAATGAAAAAATCGTACAAACAAAATTTTCTAAAAAAATTAGCTAAAATTGATTTTACATGATTTTTTGGAAAAACTAAAAAAAAAAAATGGCAAAGCTGAAAAATCAGGGTCGGTCAGGCCCATAAAACAGTTTTTTTTTCTTTTTTCGTCGCCTTAGTGTGCAAATATGGCCAGATTTACATTAATTTTGCCTAAATTTAGGCTGAAATTGGTCAAAGTTCCCCAAAGAAGAGAGAGATGAGATGAGAGATATTTTTGCCCGTATTGTCCTGCTTTTTCGAGCAAGGGAGATAAAGCAATATAGCTTGTGTAAAATATAGTCATTTAGGGCAGTGGTTAACCTTGAGTTTCCGAGTTATCTATTATTGTATGTACAAAAGTATACAAGCAAAATTGAAGGATGAACCTGATGATGGCAGCAGATTAATGTAAAACTTTCCTATTTTGAGGAAAATACTAACAAAAAACATGATTTTGCACCCCAAAATTTTAGACAGCATAACAAAAACAATTGGAATTTCATGATTTCTTATGGTATTTTTAAAAAACCAAGACAAATTTGTCCCAGGGACAGTTTTTTCATTTTTTAATAATATGAGCTTACTTTTCGATAAGATAAGGAAAAATGACAAAAGTTGTGATTTTTTACCTTTTCCAAAATTTGGTATATATTGGAGAATATTCTTTAGTAAAAAGGAAAAATGAAAATTGGACAAACCGTCCCTGAGAAGAGACCGATTGCTATCGTAGGAAAGTTAAACCTACCTTTACTTCAGTATTTTGGAGTTATCTTGTCTGAAAATGCCAAATTTTGCGAAAAATTGGAACATGAGAAAATCCGTGTTGTTTTAGTAAAAAAGTGATTTTTCACGCCATTTCAAGATGTCTCTTTCTTCAAATAACTTTATCTTTGAACTTCAAAATTGAGTATGTGGTAAGGTGATGTGAAATACACTTAATGCACTTATTTGAAGCAAAACCATCTTTGTCTCCAACTCCAGACATCAGAAAAATTGAAATTTCAATCTGGTCTAAATTAGCACTTTGTTTACATTTTCCAAATTATTGTTTTCGTTTTTTCAAGATGCGTTCGCGCGTATAAGTACATTAAGCACGCGCACGCTTTCATTAAGCAGCAGCAAAAAACACCGCGCACGATGCGATTGCTGCGCCTTGCGGCATGACGAGTGAAATGTGCTAAAATTCCCGCCGTTACGACCAAGGGGTTTTTGTGACTTTAAATGGTAAATTAAAAATAGCTGTTTTAAATCGGCAAAAACTACAGCTCAGGATTGTCTGCATAACCAGTGTTGGTTAAACGATAGAAACAACAAGTTATGTTTACAAATGGTTGCAAAACATTCACAAATTCGTTTGTAAAAACAAAAGCACTTGGATTAACACTGCCCTTAAAGGGTCAGGATAGGATTTCAAACCTCAATTTAGAACAATTGCATGGGCAAGATATATCGTATATATTTGGCCAAAATACCAAGTTGACCAATACCACGAGGTGCCACCAAATAGTGAGAGGACATTTCTCTCCACGTCAGTATGCTTAGCTCAAATCTCTCAAAACCATCACAGGAAGAAACCCCTAAATTTATGTATTCGGGATTGTACCTCAGATTAAACAACCCTCTTCAATGTAAAAATTATAGGCTAGCATGATCAAAAATCTTTCTTACTACTTGAATCCTGTCGTATATGAACAATATGATAAATTGGGACATGTATCGGCATCCAACATGTATACATATGTTCAAGCATCCCATGTCTGGCAGTGAGTGCGCTGCCATTCCTAGCACATACGTACATCAGTGATTGATAGCGTATACGGCTCTAAAAGCACAACCCAAAGCATGACAACCGCACAGATTCGTTAACAGAGCGTTTTGGAGTTTTGTGCACCTTGTGGTGCCATAACAATGACAATCATAATATGAGTAACAAATTTGACGGCTATAAAATCACCACAAAACAAACATCCTCTATGCTTTTAAAATGGCATTCAGTGAGATGAGGTGACACAGGACTTCTTAGTGTTGTTACCATTCATGTTATTGTGTTCTTACTTGAATAAGAGCTGGCACTTGCACACCACGCTCTTATCGCAGCACGTCGGGAACAAACTTAGTGGTCCTTTGATGTTAGACGGCCAATAATACGCATTGTAAAGCCCATCAATATGGTGCTAATATTGATGTGGTTAACCATTAAATTCGGCTCATTTTTTTTGTTAATATCGTGGGAATGTAATGGATTTGAGAGCTCAAAATTTCCGGACGACATTGAGAAAAATAACACCTTCATATGATTCAAAATCCGATACACATTGTTACTTCGGGTTGTTGGGTTTAATAAATCAGGGGGTCCCAAAGATATCGGAACACGCACCTTCAATGTTTCTTCATTGTATTGATTTCCATTTATATGTGACCAGGGTATAGAAGTGTTGTGGAGTTGGTTCAGCACTGTTTTTGCCTTGTGAAACCTGAACTTAAATAGGTCAACATGTCAATAATAGTGTTATGATATTCCCACAGATCATATAGGGTCTCAATAGTAAGAAAGCTGTGTATAGAGGGCAAAAGAAAACATACATGGACACTTATCTGGTGTTAATTTTTGTCCAGTGCGTATCTTGGGGGAGAGGCTTTCGGGGACGCTCCCCCTGGGGGTTAATGCCAAAACATTTCGCAAAATCAGCCGAGTTAGGCTATTAGAGCCCCCCCCCCCCGGGGTTCTTCCCTAAAACGGCAATGTCTGGATATGCCGGTGGTTAGCTCAGATGTTTATTCTTGCTCAGGGGCCATCTCTTGTGGTGTCCTATAAACTGTAAGGCCCTTCACCAATGGATTTTTGTTTCCTGTTGCAGGTTAAAATTTGAGGGGCCGGTCACTTTTCATTATTCATTATTGTTTTCAGGTTCAAAACACGCGAACTGAAATGTTCCACTTCCATGCAATATCACATATGATTTTTTAACACACACAATACAGAATCTACCTACCACGCTGTCGGCTACCACTCACTCCATCTCTTTTCCTTTTTTATAAGCATATAACAGTGGATAAAAGTTTGATTGGAGTGGAAATAAATAATTAAAAGGTGTAATTGTTGTAAATCTAACCTCAGCATGTGTCATCATACAGCTGCTTCTGAATGCAATTTTCATCCTGGTCTATTGAAGTTTTCTTCATCACAAGTTGCGTATTTATGGGAAAGAGTCATCACGATTGAATCGACATACTCAATATTTCTCTGCTTCACGGTAGTTTTTTATTTTCAATGGTCCTCTTACAACTTTGTAAAATACAATTAAAAAAATATTGGAAACCCTACCCACCGGACCAAAGTACTAGTGGTTTCAACCAGCGTTAGAAATACGAAAAATAATGTGGTAATCCGCCGCATTACCAAGGTAGAACATTTTAGGTAATCCGCCAAACATTTTAGTCCTCCTGCGGATTACCACATTAGATTTGGTAATCCGCCACACATTTTAGTCATCTTAATTGTTATTGTTTCAGTTATCGACCTTTACATTTTAGATGTTCAAATTAATTAATTACAAATACAAGAAACCAACTAACCATACAGGCCAGAGATAAATAAAATCCTTTACGGAACTAAAAGTCCTCGTGTTAAAAAAATGTGTAAATGGGCACACCCATGTGTAGCCCAAAGTCCCTACTGACAGTGCTCAACCCCCATCATCAACCATTGAAACCAAAAGAGCCAAGCTCCCCCGGAACCATCCACAACCCGTCCAAGAACCACCAAGTGTCCACTTCTTGAACAAGTCATTATTTTGACCATTTGGGATGGAAATGGCATTGTTTGCTAGTTTGGTTTGAGTGTTGAACAAAGAGCCAAAACACCAGAAACATCCAGAAAATTCTGGACCATCTAAGTGACAACTTTGCTTTAAAAAAATATCATTTTTGACCATTTTGAACCATAACTGTTGATCGGGATCCCTGGTATTTTCCTCAACCATTGAACCATTAAGGAACCATCCAAAGTGTGAATTTTAATTTTAAGAATCATAATTTTGAACCATCTTTGGGACAGAAATGGCCATTTGATTTTCAGCAATTGGCTCACATACCATTGATACACCAAGGAGCCAAAAACACCAGGACCAATCCAGTACCCCACTAGACCCATTCAAAGGTAGCCACTTTTCTTTAACAATCATTATTTGACTATTTTGAACCAAACCAACTGAATTGGTTTCGAGGCATTCCACTCACAAACCATTGAAACACAAAGGACCCGAAAACATTGGAAACGCATCAGAACTATCCAGAACCATCCAAAAGTAATCCACTTCTCTTGAAAACTCACTATAGCCCATTGAATACAAAGGACCAAAAACCCCTGGAACCGCCATAAAACCATCGGGGAACCATCCAAAGTGGTCCACTTTTTCTTAAAAAATTATTATTTGGAATCATTTTTAAACCAAATAGCTGATTTGTTCCAGGCAATGCTCAACACAACCATGCATGTTGATACACAAATGATCCCAAAAGACACAGATAAAACCATACATAAACCATCTTGTAAAACCATCCAGTGTCCCACTTTTGGTGTAAACAATTGCTTTTTTTAATTTTGTTATTTTGACTACCAACATAGCCGATTTTGGGTGCTGGAATCTCCTCAACTATTGAAACACAAAGTAAGCCAAAACACACCGGGACCAGTCTAGAAAGCATCAAAAATGCTCCCTACCCCTCCCCCACCCATTCTCTCCATATTTCCCGACCTCTCTTCATCCATGCATCCCTGATCTTTGAAAAAATACACTTTGAACTTGATAGCAATTTTAAAATGTACCTTAACATTCATACAATGGCTCCTAAGTATGGACTTGCACTACTTAAAAAGCCCACCCATGTTTAGTTCAAGTCTTTGTGGTTTCCTGCCCGACCCTTCACTGCCGACTTTTAAATAAAATGCCGATGAAAAGTGCTGTCGGAAAACGCAGTTTTTTTTAAGCAAATTTCTGAATGAAGCTTGCTATATAGTAAGGTATTTGTGTAAGAAAAATCTCAGATTACTTGGAAAAAATCTGAACTCTTATAAAAACCAAATAATGAATTCATGAAATATGGATTATTTTAGGGATTCTTTCTTGTCATGGACACGTAGGGCGGCGGGCAACAGGAAACTAAAATTCATTGTGAATAGCCTATGAGGCCAATCAGACAGATTAGTGATGTTGTTTGTTCATGTTTCTGGACCAGGCCCTCCAAAAAATGCCAAAGTTATACCATGTTACTTTGATTTAAAGTGCAACGAGAGATTTTTGAGGCAAACCCAAATATGGTCATAATAGTATTTTCATATAGAACTTGAGCACTCCATAGATTTCTTAACCTTGTATTTGGCTACAGAAAAGTCTTAAAAGTCAGAAAAAAAGGTATGTCTGATTTGCTTAGATTTCAATACAAAACCATAGGCTGAATTTCGTATTTGCTCCTATACGAGATTAGAAATTTCAATTTTTTTTATACCAACGACACATTCTCAGCTTAATCCTTTCAGATGGGCTTAGTTTTGATAGACAGCTTTAGATCAGGCAAGAACACCACTTGCTATTTTTTTTAGGGACACTGAATATGTAAAATCTCTTGTGCACCTTAAAGCTAAAAAATTGGATTTCCACCTTTTTTGCTTCTCTCACATTATCGCTGCTTATCCCTTTAAATTGTAGTCCCTTTGGTATACATACAGTAACCCAGAGACCACTATTTTCATTTATTCTCCAGATTTGAACCTTTAACCACAAAAATCCCTCTAGTTTCAAGATTGTTTGCCTTACTGATTGGGGTATTTGTTAATATGGGAGTTAGCTATGTATACCTGTAAAAGTCTGTCTTTATTAAAAACCAACGGTGGGTACCGTTCCCACAAAAATCCTCTGAATGTCCCTTTAAAAATTAAAATTAGGTTAAAAACGCGTGTTTTTTTGTTTTTTGAAATTGAAATTACAAAACCTCCAAACTGCTAAGCCCTCTTTAAATAATTACACCGAGATTGGGCCAACATGGTTGATCATGCGGATCAACTATGCCAGAATTTGGTGCTGACAAATATTGTACACAATATGCAGCATGGTGTACTTTTAAACTACTTTGTGCAAAACTTTAGCCATTTGTCAACCATGATCCCTTCTGACACAGTATATGGATTGGTTTGATTATTTTAACGAGTAGGTTTTTAAAAAGCTAAATGTAAACTGAACTGTAAACATTGCATGTTTAACAGTCTGATTAATAATTTGTGTTGAACAGAATTGCATGTGGACCTCGTTTTGCAATCGCTACTAACTTCTCAAAGTATGTGCCGACCTCCACGTAGCTTGTTGTGCTTACACAAGGTGTGCGTATCCCCTGTCCAAATAATATTTAATCTGACTGTCGTGGAAGCCAGCTGACGCTTTATCTATTTTGCATTTCATTACATTTAGCCCCAATTATGTTCCTGAATACATTAAAGCATGGATGAGGATGGGGTGGTAGGTATTTTAACTTATTCCATTTCTGTGTGAAGTTTAGATCGAATTATTTTCCCTGCTATCTAGTATTATTTACAACAACAAACAGCAAAAAATTCTCCTGAGTTTATACTCCTGTCTGCAATCATTAAAAACATAAGAAGTGTCTTGCCTTCAGGCACATTCTTATTCCAGTTGGCATGGTTTATCATGTTAACAAGAATTGATTGGCTTATGTCAAAGCTCCGCCTCTTCCAGTAATACTGGGTATAGATGGATATCGTGCAGCAATTACGCGGGGGATGCGGTCGATATAGACACGCGCAAACGGCGTGTTTATACTGCGTCGTGCATTTCGCGGTGGTACGCAAATGCAATTTTAACCGCAGTGTGACGACCCTGCGCGATGACACTTGATTCCTTGGGTTGAAACCTTTGTTTTCAAGAGGGGTGCACTTAATTTAAAAATTAATAAAAAACTATCAATGTTGGAATAATTTTTGAACAAATAAATTATGGTCGATAAAAAGCAAAAATTACACAATTCTAGAAATAAGAATGAAAATATCGTGGTGGATGCCGGCACATTGGGATGGCCAAAGACAAAAATCTCTCTTTTATTCTCTACTCTAAGACTATCCTGAGAAACTGGTTTTGAGATGCATCTCTAGTAAGACACACAAAGACATTCTCCCAGCAAACATACTAAATGCAATGATGTGTCTATTTATGCCATTTTTAAAGACATGTCTCGAGTTTGTTTTTGCCTTATTAGAACCTGACTTGGAAGACATTCCTACATTGGAGCATAATGTGTCTCAGATTGTGTCTTCCAGTAAACAAATGAATTCTAATTTTATAGGTTTTCGTTTGTTGAATACAAGACAATGTCCCCAAAAACTTGCCAGGCATGGTTTGTTACAATGTATTGTTTTGAAGATTGTGGCATGAAGTCAAAGACGGATTCATTCAGGCAGTGTTATGTCATAAATTTGTTAAAATTAGAAAGTAAAAAAAAAAGACTTGGGAAAGGCTAGTTTACCTTAGCTATGATTAATTTACACTCACATCCTGCAATATAAAAAGCGGCCCTGGAACCGGGAGACAGTCCGGGCCTGTGTGGGATGTGCCCGCGGATTATATAATACAATTGTGTAACACCATCTACTGTGGAAACAATCGATTGAACCCCCTGCTGAATGTGTGATAAGTGCTCCCGATCCCGCTGTATGGCTTTGATCACAAGAGGGCACACTAACATTGTAGAGTAAATAGGTGTGGGCTCACAGATTTATTATGTTTCAATGAAATATTGGTTTCTGATAATCTAGGTGGCTTCAAAACAGGTGATAAATTACATTTCTATACATCCGCCTAATGCTTTGATCATTGCTTTTTAATTAGAGATAAAGTAAATTGTTTTTAGCTTCAGTTGTACCTCTTGTTGTGTGATATAAACAGGGCGTTCCATAGCACATTATTTTAAGTAGAACATGAGGCCAGACAGGCTGCGTTGGTTCACGCAAGAAGTGATGCTATTGCCCGTGTTTATAATATGATCATAGATGCCACGACAGATGCTAAAAACAATACCTTTTTCTCATTCTTAAACATATGTTATAATAGTAGTCAAAAGATAATTGCCAATACCCAGCAAAGAGAAAGCAAAGACTCCATGAAGGCAACGAACATACTCAACGTAAATGGACTTGTGTGTATGAAGTAAACGCAGTAACACGCGCCAAAACTCGCGAATAAACTGAAATGACTCAACGTACGCGATAGCCCACAAGCCAGTATCTATTGTCCGAATATAAACAGGGCAGTAACCAATTAAAATAAAATGATAGTTTTAAGGGAACATTAATGAGCTATTACAAACCTAACACTGTTCTTGTTTTGTTAGCCTTGTTTTGTAGCCTATCTCCTGGAGGGAAGGGAGGGGTAAAGGGATTGAAGGGATAGGAGCTGAAGAAGATTGGACATCTTGGGTTGGGATTTGAACTAGGTACCCCTGCACCCCAGTCAGGTTGTGCAAAATAAGGGGGAGAGGAGCAAGTGGTTTTAAAGGGCAAATAAAAAATGCCCTTCAAGTGGCAAGTGCATGAAAGACAATTTAGCAGTTTGTTGGAAAAGGGCATCACGGCACGGCATCAATGCTTTTGGGGCCCAGTCGGTTATTGCAGCCTGACCCAGTCTCATGACCAGGATGGAAAGTCATGAGAGTGTCCCGCTGGCCAGCAATTGCGTGCCCATATGCGTATTCGTACATGACGTCATTGCAATTAGTGAGTGTTGGGCATGTAAGGGGTTTATTGAGCATTTTCACAGTAAAATGCCTATAATTTGTTAATTGAGCAACAATAGCATTGAGAGCCACATGACCACTTTAAAAGTGACAAACATTGACTGATAGCACCTTAAAGGATGCAGTGGTTACATCCATTATTCTATAAACAGTCCCCCATCCTATCAGTCACATATCTTGTAAGATCAGTTAATGCTTGATCAAAAATTAATGAGAGAATCCTAGAGTGAAGGGCATTGCCTAGACACTAAGTGGCACTACCAGAGCTTTCCCAAAAAATGTTTTACCCCTCGACAAAGATATTTTGACAAATAAAGTTACGCATTGGTCCTTATTGTTTGGTATGCTTTGGAAATGTAACTAAAACGCTTTAATAATTTG
>JAMKCH010039981.1:0-13654 GCA_023653785.1 Ophioderma brevispina
GTGTTCCACAGGATTAACATCGGGTACATAACCGCCATCATTCCGGTCGTTCCATCAAGGTTTGCGTTCAGTTAAACTTCGAGTCTGAGTGATAAAGAAAGAGAGTTTGATTAAAATCAATTAATCCTCCGTTGCATTGTTCATGGACAGTTCATATGTCAATGACACAAAAGTACACGAGTGTTTAAGATGGTGTCGATTTAGTTTTAAATATTTTTAATTTTGAATCTTTCATGACATCATGGTCACGATCTTGAAAAAGCAACGGTCTTTGATTTGTACACACACCCACAACACACATACACCGAACAACGGATTGCTAAGTGTCCTGCCAGCTATGCTGCCGGCCCACATAAAAGGTAGGAATATTTGAGTGTCTAATCTATATAATCCCCAAAATCACTACTATCACAGAAAATATCTCTCGTTGCACCTTCCATAAAGCGTCACTGGCCTATTTTTCACTAAAATATGAAATTTCTCGCAATTTGCTCTAAAATGATAGTCTAGGAGGCATGAAAGAACAAGATATATTTTACACATACAAATAACATAACCCCAAAACAGACGGGGACATTAATAAGAGATAAGACATCCAGGTAATTTGTTATTCCAACTTTTAAGTTTTCCAATAACTTTATCAACAAATGTTGTATATTACATGAATAGTTTTGGACTCGTAACTCACTGATATTAAAACCCACAAAGGGTATAGACCGAGCAAACAGTGTGCATACGTGGGAAACATGCATACGGCAGCGGGTTCTTGTGTGAACGCCATTTCGGTCGTCTGTTGAATTTTAACGAGTCGCCGCGACTTAAATATAAAATCGTTCTGTTTAAACCATAAGGAAGCTGATTTGTCTTAATCATTTCGGGTGAGGGCTTTTGTACTAGTATATAAAAGCCTTACAAGCATGCAAAATACGATTTTGAAGAAATCTTGAGTCGCACTATTTTTTCAATGTGCCATTGTCTCTTAAAGTCAACCATCTTCAATTGGCAACTAGGACAGTTTACGTCATTTCATTGGTTGTAAAGACACATTACAACACTACACGCTTCACTTTATAGAGGCCTCGCGTGTTCTGTAAACTGCATATTTTCACTACGACTACCAAACTCTGCAATTGGGATTACTATAGTTTATCGGTCCAATTGATTTTATTATTGAATGACGATGAATGCGGGAACGGTCACCTTGAAGCTAGGCATTTGGTGAGTACAAGACCCATTAGTGATAAGGAAAACGGACAGTGACCTGAATACCAGAGTTGTTTTTTTTTTAGCCAAAGAGCTTCGTGCAACTATGATAAGCCCGACATGTTATCATCAATCATTTAAAAAAAAAAAGGGGGGGGGGGACTTTCAAAGTGGTCCGTTTGCCGCCGCCGAATTAAAAGCGTCATTTTACCCGAAGATTTAGCCCCAGTTTACCTTTTAAAGGATCATTAGTCGCGAATCTTTCGAGTAAAACTTTAATATGATAAAAAATATACCCAATCGACTACTATGATTACTAAATTTGAGTTTCCATTTATTTCTCTCTCTGCCCTCCTAAGCGGGTGCCAACAACATGGCTCGTTAAACAGGGTAGGATGCGTGTGTGTAACCGCCTGGGAAAACCTGGAGTTACCATTCATAAAAAAAACAAACAACGAAACAATCAAGTACAAACATGAATTTTGCGTCATAGCCACCTGCCACTGAAAACATTTCTTGTACAAAATTGGCTGGTAGATTATCGAGTTATAGTAGATTTCAAAATAAGTGAGACCTCATTAAGGTTTAGGTCTGCCATTCACCTTGAGAGGTAAGATAAATTATTTTGATGGCCACAGGTAAAAAAGTTTATGTACTCCATACATGTGAGGAATGTAGCTAGTAAATAACTGTTGACCTAAATAACATTATTGCATACGACGCTAGCTTGGATGTTTCAATTGAAGTATATATCAGGATGAAAACACCAGGAATTATTTCATTAAAAGTTGTTATTTGAACATAACACATTTGGACACGGCAAAATATCATTTCCTATCACAGCATTGGAGAAATAGTGCCTTCTTATCAAGCGCACATGACACAACAAGTTTTTATTGGCCATCAAAATGGGCCAACCTTGTATTCAAGAGATTACAACCATGGCATTTAAGTCCTTCATTAAAAGACCATTGTAGACTGAATACATCAGTTTCCAGAAAGCCGATTCTGTACAGTAACTTGTTACCATGGACACAATATGTTTTTTAATGGCAACAAAGCTTAGGATCCGCCATGGCTGGGTTTGAACCCCATATCATTATCACCCCTATGGAAATAGCAAGAAAACTCTTACTAAATTGGAACTTTACTGTAGTATAGGATAGTACTTTGCATGTGTAATACATGCCAAAGAATACCCTTCACCATATCCCAAAATGTGAAAAAAAAAAAACTGAAGTAAGAAAAAAAAATCTTAAATTTGTGATCAGAAAAGATCGCGTTTGTACATTTCAATCGATATCAAAATTAAAGTCATCATTCAGATAAAGTAAGGATACCCTGTCATAACGTTATGCGATCATTTATCGAAGACAAGAAAAAAAACACGAATTTGAACCAATTATAACCAATCTCTTACATCGAAGTGAAAATAACTAGGAAGGGATCGTCCATGTCAACCTTATCATGGCTTCCTGAAAAGTCAGTGGACTGCTCCTGCTTTCCATTTCAGTGACTTCTGACACGGAATATGCTTCCGCTTTAAAACAAAATCAATGAATTAAAAATTAAAAAAAAAAAAAAAAAAAAGTGAATATTGTTTTTTGCTTTAAATAATTGCACGAAGCTAAGTTCGGTTTAACAATGAATTATAACCATTATAAGCACATCAAACGTGCGTTCACGGATTTTTGTCAATGCACGAAAAAGAGATAGGCCTACTATCCACACAATAGCCTTATTCGTAAAAGATAACTTGAGCGTAGTTTTATTATAACAATAATTATTATAATATAGATGAGCTTTATTACAAAAAAATATTTAAAAATACGCATACTCAAGAATAACACCGCGTACCAATTATATTTACGCACTGTGCAACGACAAAAACAACGCATAATAATCATTAAGGTTTGCTGTCTTATAGGATCTGGTAAAAGTTTATTTATGTTTAAATCTATGCAAATTGTGTCATTTATTGTTGAACCACTTTTAAGCTGTAGCGACACAATTTTGACAACATAGTATATAAGCAGAGGCATGCAACTCCTGTAAATAAATCTGAAAAAATCTATGACGAAAATTTTGCCTTATATCCAAAGATCATAAATTGCATGTTATAACGCTCTCTATTGCACAGCTTTCATAGATATCAGTTTAAACTACATTTAGGAATAAAATTCTTTATCAGGTGTAAAAACTGTGTTGTTCTTATGTCCAAATCGAGTCGCATAATGAACGTTGCAGACTCTAACTTAGCTTTTAAACTGCACGTTACAATTGAGAGCAGCCGAGATATCTTACCTTAAGTTGGTTTTGACTGCTGTTATAACAAAACGTAAACTTGGAAAGCTGCAAAACAGTATTCATATGTATTCCAATTAGTGAGTATCCAGTGAGTGAGTATAACGCCCGTGGTATAACGGTAACTGAATAGGCATAATGGAATAAGGAACAACACTGCTACCAATCCCCTACAAACGAACTACCCCACACAAACAAGCAAACAAACAAAGAAACATTCAAACACCCGATCTACTAATTGAAAGGTCCTGCTTCTCGTAGAGAGGATTTTTAATGTCGTTTTAGGAACAGAGACTCCTTATACTCGTAAGCCTTCAACTATACACAAAATAATACAAATGTTAAAGCAGAAGTTTACATGTTTGGTAAGGGACAGCTCCAAAACTCAAAACGCCGGTGGACCAGCGGTTGAACCGCGATTCATTGTTTAGAACAATAGAAAACTGGTTCCAACCGGAAAGAAGCGGGCAGATCCATAGCCAACCGGTGGTTGAGTTTTGAAGCGGCCCCTAAGTTGGTCTTATACATCCGAATTCATTACACAGTGACGGATGTCAAACCAACATACGAACAGAGTTCTTGGGAAAATCGCATTTGAAAAATGGCAAAATTTGCAGAGTCAGTACGCACTATTGGTATAAATTATAAACTTTAATTGACAATCAATGAGATTAATACTTAATATTGATGTTATTTTGTATTTATTCAATGACCCTTGATAAAATAGATCCAATGAGAGTTTGGAACACTAAAACATCCGATATATATACGTTATTTCGAACATCCGTCGCACCTCAAGGACAATAACATCCAGCGCCTTTCTTATTAGCCGGTAATAATTATCCTTTGAAGATTAAGGCAAAACATTTTGGAGAGCAAGATGCAACGTAATTACCTGGTGCTATGTAAGTCATCAGGAACTTGATCTTGGAGTTCCGGAATTATTTGGCACAAGTCATCAAGCAGTGTAAGTGGAGAACGCATAGTTACCAAGGCCTTACATGCCATCTGTAAATATAACGGACTTAAATTAATTGATTTTCAATATTTCCCTTGTCCAGGTCGAATATAACGAATTTGAGGTGGATAGTGAATACCCGTCTCTGAACGAAATTTACAGTTTCACATGGAAACCGTTGGGATGGATTCCGCTTTCCCGCCATTTTGCAAAATGGCCGCCACCGGAAACTACTTTTGCCTATATCTCGGCCCATTGAGTCAAAATTCTGGTGTCTACACACATGTTTTTAGGGTCAAGGAATTGATAACAATGCTGGACCATTTGCGGCAGCCATCTTGAATTTCAAGATGGCCGCAAACAAAATCAAGAGAATCATAGGGTTCCTTTGGAATTACAGAAGCATCTGATTGTTTCTTGGTTTTGTACAACATTGTGTTTTGATCGTGAGTTATGTTAAACACAGTCTGTCCGCGTTACAAGAAAAAATACCCACAGATTTCATTAAATGAGGGACAACTCAGTCATTTGGGACCCGAATTCAAAGAAGTTTGTTGTTTTGAAAAGCTAATAAAATACTTTATTAAATATATATAAATAATTCGCGTAAAAGACCTGAAATTGGGGGAGCTTTTAGGGTAAAGTTTTTGGACACTCTGTTCTTGTCACCACGTAATACTCGCGATCATTTTTGGCCAGAATTGGACCCTAAAATGATCTAGATAGTTAAAATAATCATCATGAATGTTGGATCATGTAACTCTTTGGTGAGATTATAAGGCCAGATCCGAAACTAGTAGACCTTTTTTTCCCTGTGGTGAGCGGTTTTTGGAATTTTGCAGTCACTTAATGACTAATAGTGGGGGTACAATGGGACCCTCTTTCGTAAATTGGGGGCTACAGATAAAAAAAGAGCTATTGACGTACACTACTAACACTACAGCAGCTCTTACATACAATTTCATTGTCAGACTCATTGAGACGATTTGCAATTATTTACCTTTTGTAATATGATTTTCTGGGTGTTCAAGGTAAAATTCAGGCGTAGAGGAACCTGGGGAGGCAAATAAGAAAACAAGACAAGTCCACCTGTCAATGCAAGTTTAAAAAAATGTTCACGAACTTTCGAAGGAATTCATCTAGTGGTTCGAACAGAATGAATGTCTTTGATTTATATTTTTTTTAAAAATATTTTCGAAATTTAACACAAAGTTGTAGTTTAATAATTATATTGAATAGGTGCATGTTAAGTATTGTAGTTCATATATTATAAAAAGTATTTGGACAAATCCAAATGTTAATACTTACATACTTGAGGATTCGATACTTAACTTGATCTACTGGTCCTACAGGTAAAAATTGCTTTATTGTCGTTCATAGGTTCGTATAGGTTCGTTTGAGCAGTGAATTTATATACGAGATGGGGAACAAGTGTTCTAAAGTTTCTGGTTATGCCCCATTTGCTGTCTGCTTCATTATACATACGGAATATAAAACAAAACGTTGCCATAGATACGTGGACGATATCTTGATGGAATCATTGCCAAAGGCTCCACCCGGGGAATATGACATTAATTCTCAAAAAGGCGGTCCAAACAACAGACTTCAAATGTTTCGACAACGACGAAGCACCATTTATACCCCACTAGATGTAACTGGACAAATTGGAAAAAAGTCGTCTTAAAATGCTTACCACAAAAGAGATGACCAATGATCAATTTAAAGTAATGGTCATCAATCATCCCACAGAATCTATGAATCACAAATCATGGGACTGAAGCATCTATTCTTGAATTCTTGTACACCACCGCCCAAAAGAACTTTCACCCGGGAACGACTATATAATCAAGCTTATAGAGAAACAGGACGAGTCACTTTTGTCAAGCCAAGCCATCATGAAAGATGATGGCCACTTTGGCCAAGCCATCATTAACATGTATGGCAAAAAGCCAATAAAGTCTGTGAGCGCAGAGCGCAAGATTTTGATTGGTGTACAGAATCTGTCAAAGTAATAACAATTAACAATAACAACTCACCCTCCGGTTGCCCGCCTGCTTTTTTCCGGTTCTTTCCCGTTGGAACCGGTTTTCTATTGTTCTAAATAACAAAACCAGGCCTCAGAGTGTGACAGTCTCCTGTTTCTCCCGAATCATTTTTCACGTTCGTTTCAAGTCTTTCCACGTGTAGGCTGTGTCACAGGCTGGCGAAAGATATTATCTAAATTGGTACTGCGGAAGATTAACGTTATCAGTCCGCATAGCGAATGTGTGTAAATGAAACTAAATCTCAAGTATCTCCGGAAAACGAAGGGGTTCTATCGACGTTTTGCATCAGAGGGTCCGTCTAGTTTTTGTTTTTGAATAGGTATCGTATTGGGTCGGAACCTATAGAACCTAGCTAGAAAATTTAACGTTTTTGTCGGTACTTCCGTTGCTCGCAGACACGGAAAAGTTAACTCGCAATCTCAACGGGCGCATCCATTTTTTCCCACAACGCCTTCCGATATTTTTTCCAGTCTTGAGAATTTTCAAACACTGATTTCAATTTTACGCCAACTTTTGAGAAACAGGATTACGTCCTTACCGGAACCGCCGTAGAGCCTTCCGCGGTCGGGAATAGTGCAGAGCTTCGACAGCACAGGGACATTAACAATGGCCCCATAATGCATGGTCAACACAACAACCCTCGATGCTAAGTCCGTGAACGTCATGGACATGGTATAGCAACATTCTCGAGCTTCGTAAACTTCAATCATTCTGTGCGCGGGACGCAGCGGATTTCATCAGTAACTTGCCTTTTAGCAAGCTGAAAGGTGTATACTTGCAAAAACTGATCAAACTTTTGTTGAACGAAAAATAAAACTGCTTTCTAATATAATGGCGGCACCCAGGAGTGTCGTCAATTTGACGAGTCACTACCAATTCCCTAGGTGGATTATTCCCTGATCAAACACGGTTTCAAGCCACTATGAATCGCTGGTCCCCGGCGCGGCACGAGTTTGAAGCTACCTTTACAAATATCCACAATTACTAACTTGATTCACTTACTAAAATGAGGCCAAGTTGTGCGCATGCCAAAAGCGTCAAATCCACTGTAGTGGTTGTTGCCCCAAACAGCAATGACGTCACCTTTTCGAAGTCCGAGTGTGAGTAGTCCACGGGCAAATCTTTGAAGATGGAATGTATAAAACGCCTCCTACGTTGAGCTTTGAGGTATTCTCATGTCTAGCATATACAGCTAGTATTGTGTTTATAGTGTTGAGTTAGTTTTACAAGCCATACCCCTAAAAAGGGAGCTGTCATTATTTACGCAGGGGATGAGGATGGACGAATTAACTTTCTTTCAGCGTAAAAAATCCCTCTTCGCTTCCGTTCAAAAATCAGACCATAATCTTATTTTATGAAATTCTCATTTAATGTTCCCCTCTCTCCTTGGTAAAAATGTTTATGAACCCTGCTTCCTGCTCCCTTTTTAAAATCCTCCATTCCCCACACCAAACCAAAATCGGGATGGGGTAAGTTCACCCAGGATGACCTGCTTAATATGGCTGTAGCTATGTCACTAGAGGTCAGAAACACCATGACAAACTATAGAAATAACTTTTTAACACAAATTGAATTGATTACAAATTTACCCCTGTACCAACTAAATTCACCCCGGGAGTTGACAATGTTCCCACATTCTAAGAGGTTTGGACCCAGAAAAAACTGGTCTCCAGCATCATCCCAAACTATAGAAAAACATCTTAAAACCTTCTTCCTCAAACTTTGAGAATAGGATTCTCATTTGTAACCCTAGGCGTAACGAGGAACCAGTATTGCATCGACTCTTGTATGTGGGGGGACTGTAGTGCACAGATCTCGATGTGTGCAAATCTGGGATAAAATTGATGAATTTTGGTACACAGTACTGTATGTACCATTGATATTCACAAAAATGATGGAGCAATTTAATTGCCACCACCCCTTTATGGGCACCGCAGCTGAAATTCAAGGTTACACAGGGGTAAAAACAAATAAAAATGTTCGATTGTGTTGAAAAGACACCATTTGATTTTTGTCTGGGTACAAGGATTAAGAAAGGTATAGTTTATGCTACCTATGGCGTATAGTTTTTAATTATGGAGTAAAAAAACTGTAAAAATGGTGTGATGAAAAAGTCAATGGAGTTGTACAGGGTTAAAAATTAAGTTGTCCATTTTTGTAAAAACGCTGGTTTAATTGTTGGTTCAACTCATAGTATGAATTATAAGAATAGAGTTACTATCTTAGGTGTTTGGTTATTAACCAAAAGGCGAATAAGTCAAAAGCTATTGGCAATTATTGGAGTTTATATCCATTTTTTTTTGGATGTAGTGTGTTATTTGAGCCATTTCGTGATAGTTTTTTATTCCCAACTGTCATGGCCTTATAAATTTTAAAAAATCAAACCCATTGATATCATGTATTAAAACAACATATTGACTGCCTAAATGCGGCACAAAATAGTAAAAATTATAATTCGGTCAAATTTTGACTGTTCCATTTAACTCGAGATTCGCCTGTGAATAGAAAAGTCCAAATTCACCTCATGATATATTTTTACTATCAACACTCTTGGGCATTCAATATTTGTATATACTATTGACCTTGACTTTTTGTTGGACTAAAGTGAAAACTAAGCATTAGCAGATATTAGGCAAACTATTCCTTATTTAAATCTTTAAGATAGGGAAACAATTTGCCACCAATTAGTACCTGAATCAAAAGCAACTTTTAACTTTGACTAATGTACACACCGAATGTTTTTATCGTATTTTAACGTTTTTTATTTACCCATAACTCTGAAACTTGATGCCATAGGTAGTGAAAACCATACCTTTTTAGAATGATGTGTCAGTGCTTTCAAAAATGATTGGAAAGCATTTTAAAATTTTGGCCCTGTATACTTGAAACCCAAGATGGGGTCCATTAAGGGGGTTGGCAATGCTTCCATCAATTTTATGGATTATCAATGCCTTAAGTAGGCCTACTTGTGTGCAAAAATTCACCAATTTTATCCGGAAGCGCACACTAGCTCACAATCTTTTACAATACAGTCCCCTGCTATTGATGTTTTATGAAAAGGACCGGATATGACCATATGTCCAAATTTCTGTGTATGGCACGGGCGTCGGAATGATGCTGGATCTGAAAAGGAGTGGAGACAAAAATTATTCATTGTAACTAAAAACTGTATCAAAAGACATGAATTAAATTTTCACATTCGTTTAAAGACATTAATGCAAGAACAATATCGAAAAGATTGTCACATGGCTGGAATAAAGCGTGATATCATGCATTTTAGTCACTGATCTACACAATGGATTAGGCTGTCTCCATGCGATTGAATAGCGAGCCCGTGAAGAAATCGGAAGTTGCACAGCGTCCCTTTTGCTCTACCAAAAACATTCACTCGGTTGCACGGGTTTCTATGGGATGAGTATAAATGTATGCTTTATAAAGTAATTTAGGTCAATATCTGAAAAAAATATCAAGTGTTTGCAAGTTGTAGGGAGTATGTTGCCCGTTTGCCTGAAATTTAAACTGTGGGTAGAAGTAAACGAATATATTATAGGCAATTTTGCGACCGATTAGTGATGATACTTGTGGGTACACACGTTCATAGCCTATACACCGTACATAAATACTGTATGCACTAATTCACTTTAATAGGCTAGACTATATAGCTTGTGCTCTAAAATGCTATACTAAATCAAATGGGAAATTACATTATATTTTAAGTCAGAGTCTTGTCGCTGGATACATGTAGAAATGGATCACAATTAGGCTAAGGGATAAGGTTGTTGGTTTTTTTAAAATAAGGGGGCCAATTGCGGTAAAATTATTCCCCTTGTGGGACGGTTTCAATACGTGACTAAAAATACCTTCTTTAAAATATACTGAGATATAGTGTAAAAAAAAAGTGTCTTTTGGACTAATTTAAATATTGTCATGCAAATCAGTATTTGTTTTCTCATTCAATAATGTATGTACTTCAATGCATGGAAACATGTTTGCTATGCTGGAACATAACCTTCCCATATTTTTAAACTAGTTTTCAGATTACAAAATTATTTTCATGATTTCTAAATACCACTAAAATGACAAATAATGACTGACTAATTTAATTTGCAACTGTTAATGGACTAATAACGGGACGACTTTAGACTCACCAAATGTACTAGAATTAGTTTGGCAAGCAAAAAATGACGATTTAAAGTACACCTTGGTAATTTTGCATTAGTCTTTTGACATTGGTAATTAAAAAGTCCTTAATTTTAAGTTGTAGAAATCTTTGCAATTATGAAATTTAATCCAAAAATATTTACAAACATTCTTTTTATTCAAAACCCACTTTTAGCAATATTTTGTGGATTCTAAAAAAGATACGTGCTGACTAATATTTAATTAGTCAAAAATAAGACATTTGTTGTCCAATTAATATTCTCAGTGTAAGCCCATAGTACAAAAAGTTACACTTTTGCTATACTGCAAGAAAAATGACACACTCGGGGTTTAATGTGCTGATGCAGTATTTTAGTTACATTTTCTATTTTTATCATTGAACCATTCACAATCACAACTGAATTTGATATCCAAGAAGAACTTCATTATTGTGAATTTTATACCCTAGAGGTTGGTCCGCATTTAAAGCTATAGTCTCTAAAGCTCTGTTGGATTACGCGCATTGGTCCCTGACCAACATTCAAGAACCCCCAGGAATTAATTCCAAAAATATATTAAGTAATATTTTTAAAAGCGAACGTGAATGCCCCCCAAATCTCTTAAGCCTGTAAAAAGAGACACGAGATGCTACTTCTCTCCCCCCGGTACCACCCCATCCATCACGTTAGGAGCTTACAAGTCATTGCTCGGGGGGGGGGTTTAGTAAGCAGAAAAAAGAAGGAGGATTACTACTATTCTATATATCTGTGAATACTAACTAGTAGTCAAAGCTCTTACTGCATGAATTATCATTATTGTGGTGTGGAGTGAAAACCTGAAATATGGCATTTAAAGACTTTTTTTTAAAACTTTTGATCATATTTTGTTCGAACTACCCACATACTCGAAAATCAAACCAATTAATTGACAAACCTGACATACGGGCAATTTAATCGCCTAATTCTGTCCTTTTCGTAGTTTCCCCTATTCCTGTGTACGTGCACGGCCGGGTTCTTGGGTAGAGGAGAGCAAAAGGGCCGCCGAGCAATTTCCGGTTTCCTACACGTTCGAGCGGCGATAGCATATCCAGTTTATAGAGAGAGATCAGTGATTTACGTAATTCAATAGGAGAGTATTTAGTGGTTGCCCTCTTACGTAATGTAGTAACTAACCTCTAATTGCACTTCGTTGTACTTTTTCCGCTCCTTATCCGCATAGAACACGTACATTCTCTGCATCTGGGTTGGCATTTGCTGTTTTGTTGAAGATTGGCCTACGGTAGACACACCAAGGGCGTCTTCCCGGAACATTAAGGTACTTTTTTAGTCGTTTCAACATGGTGGTTCAAACAGTGTCAACCCTGCCTTCCAGCATCACTGTTTTTTTGTCTTGACAGCAAACATTGACACAATTTGATCTCTGATGTGACCTTTGTTATCATGGATCATCCTACTTGCACAATAATGAAGTATAGCTGAAACTCTCACAGGTATTACTGTGTTATCTCTAGTAATGATCACCAAGAGGTCAATAAAAGGCCTGGTTGATTCTTACTTTTACTTCGTACTATTCGTGGCTGCCACGATCTTTCAGTGGTGCTGCCAATAACACAATAGTTTGCAGACTGGTTGCTATCATTGGTGATGCCATTGACCTATTTAACATGGTTGTAATCTATACTAGTCCTATCAGGTTTTTTTCCATACTTTCTAATTTTTGTGGTGCTATGCGTGTGGCAAATACTTGCCAGTATGGCAAATTTCGATACTGTGGCAACCTGCCATGCCCAGAACAGTGCACGACAGGATACGTTTAATTTTAATTGTTTTCAAAAAATGTCATTGCGGTCTGAAAGAAAGAATGTCTGGTTTATATCTACGATAACAAGAGCTAACAAGTTTGTCTTATACACAATTGGACTACAATGGAGGATCGCCACGTGTTGCAAAGGTTTGTGCAGTTATGGTATTTTATGTTGTTATAAGAAAACCGTATTTTACGGGCTCATCCCTGAATGTGATCAACTACATGTTGATTCTCACTCACATGAGTTGTTATAGTGGTAAGAGACATTACCATGTGAACCATATACATCAGTCCTTTAACTCGAGTATGTAACCTATTGTCTAATCATTGGCGTAAACAGAACCTCCGCTAGAGAAGGGGCAGAACCCTAACCTAACCTGACCTGACCCCACTCTCATCTTAGATACGTAAGGACATTCCAGAAAGGTGTGCCCCAATTTTATTTGTGGACAAACGCGGGTATTTTGCACATTTGAATGTTTACCATTTGTTTTACATCATACCTGAAGAGACAAACCCAAACATCCGTCTTTACGTAATAAAAATGAGGTTTAGTAGTTTCTCTTCCGTGCACGTAAAAGCAAAGCATGTTTCTCATTTTTTGTGTTCTTTCTGTTTCGTTGTCCAATAATCTTCAAAAGGTTCTCGTCAGGTGTTCTACTACAACCAATCCCAAGAGCCCAAATGTGAGAAATTTGTATTCTCAGGTACCTCAACATAAGGACGGACGAAAGTTTATAAACAGTGTCAAACATTTTCAACTAGAAATAACCATACGAGCAGAAAAATAATATCCTGGATCAAGTTTTACACGACAAGCTCAGTTTGGTTAATTACATGCCTCTTTACTATACCTTCCTCTATACCCTTGTCTCAACAAGGAACACGTTTACACTATTCTTACGTTTGGATACATACAACACAAAAAAGGCACAAGTACGAATCAGTATTTATTTTCAGGCTGTGAAAGGTTATTTATTAACCGTATTGCAAGTATAAAATTGTCAATACATAAATACATACCTCAATTGATATAGTTCCATGGTTATAATATTTTAAAACATCTTACAAACTTATCTATATCATGAGAATTGTACCAATCATTGGATCAAGAATCTTAGTCACAGCCAAAACATCACAGACCAACAAAACAATTCCTTGTTTAATATTTGTGAGCTTTTCTTTATATAAAAATTAG
>JAMKCH010039982.1:0-13720 GCA_023653785.1 Ophioderma brevispina
CCACCATCTTTGTGGTGAGATTAAGCCTCCTGAATTTAGGCAATAAAAGAAATTTTTGTACATGTTTCTAGGGAGGATTCTTCATTCCGTGGACCGTCATTCCGTACCAAATGCTTGTCTGCTTAATGGTTGTATTTTAATAACGTAACTTTGTTTTTTCAGCATCATGTGTTTTTGTAAGATAAAACTTTAAGGTAAGGATGACATTGTTACATTTTAAAATAATATGCCTCAAAAAATTACAGCGTTTCTGCAAAAACGAGTTGAAGTGACGTGTAAACCCCATGTCCATTTTTACAGTAATTCCGTTACCAGCCTCATATGCAGGCAATTTCCTAAACGAAAAATATTTTTGAAACACAAAACTAAAGTACACATGGAGGTCACATGGGTAACGGCCCATAATTTAGTTGTATTTGTTTTGTTCTAACCGATTCAAATATGTGTGATAAAAAACACATCTGAAAGTTGCAAAAGTGCGTCCAAATGTTCATTCATACGTTGAATCGCCCACTGTTTCATTTCGATCAATTTTCATCAAACCCCCATCCACCCAATGTCAAAAAGAAAAGTTCATGTCAATGTAGAGTGGCAATGCAATAATAACTTGGGGAAAATGCTTCAGCTTCCCACTCTCACGTAGGGTTTTAAAAATTCAAATTTTACTGCATTAATTTGTTTTTCAGGTTTTCAAGAGAGTTTTCACATTTTTAAAGGGCTAGAATTTCGGCGAGAATCAGAGGAATCGCAAAAATTCTCGCAGTGATTTTTGCATGAATTCAATGTTGATTCTCCTGAACTTTCGAATCTTAACCAGTACCCGTAGCGACTTAGAGGATACCAGCAAAATTATTTTGGGAATCAGTCTGATTTCGCCACCACAGCGACACATCTTCTGTAGTAGACCATTTTAGAACTGTTCAAGAAACACAAAAGGAAAATTGACTGTGCAGCGGCCCAAAAAGTAGTAAAAATGCAATCAAAAAGGAATTTCTGCGCAGGGCCCACAGTTGTGAAGAATAATAATAAAAAACATAGCGCTTTAAAGCTAATCTCAGTCCTATTCATGAATGTTATTGAAGAGTAACTGTTGGGACTAGTTTTGGCTCGGGAGTGGGGGGGGGGCACTGACCTCAAAAACGGTGTTCTGGGTACGTAGTGCGGCCCTTAAGAATTTCTTTCAGCCATCTCCTGCAGTTCGCAAGCGGGTACAAATTGAGCATGCTTTAGTTCACAAGACCCCCATTCAAAGCACAAATATTATTTTTAAAGGTGCATTACGTGATTCCGACCACCTTCTGTTTTATTATGGTTCATAGTATCCTGAGAAAAGCTTATTTACCAAAAGTTAGTTTGAGTTGGTCCCGATCTTGCGGTTTTGTGTTATGAGCAATTGCTGTTTTCCCACGGTACCATAGGTCACTGTGCTGTAATTTCTGTCCGTTTACGACATGTATACAAAATTGCGAATTTCTTACACATACGACCGAATTTGCACATAGATTACGTACACTTGGATTACTAGGCTAACGGTTCAGATGTCAGGATTATAAAATCTAACATGTTTATAGACCGTAGTCAATAGCCAGCCATGTTGGGGACAAGATTAGATGCATTCCAGTACACAATACATTCACCTGTCATGATCCCTGTGCAAGCGCTAAACATGGATCGATGACAGGTGAATGTATTGTGTCCTGGAATGGATGCTTCTTGTCCACCAACATGGCTGGGACATGTCAGTTTGAATACGGTCTAAGGCAGTCGGCTGTGGGGACAAGGTTGTGGATCACGAATGCCCCTTAAATACTTTTGTGGCCTAATTTTGAAAAAAAAAAATAGTTCTCAGTGAGGGTCCAAATTCCCAATTTTCAGTTCACAAGACCCCCCCATTCCTGCCATTTCGTAAGTTTTGTTCAGTTTGTAAGGTCCAAGGACCTGGGGGTGGTTCCGGCCCTGCAGGCGAAGGTGCAGCCTGCCGGGCAAGAGGCACCCCCCCCCCCCCCACCCCCCATCCACCACCACCACCACCACCACCACCACCAACCCTCGGGTTTGAGCTGCCCCCATGAAGCTGGGAAAATTATTTTGTTATTCTTTGCAAGAGATTAATCCTGAAATTGGACCCAACCTCATGCTAGTGGTACAACAGTTCTGTGTGTTGCAACACACAAACAACATTAGTTTACACCATTCAGCTGGTTACTGGTATTTGGTCTTGTAGTGTAAGAGTCTCATATTACCATGACCATGGTCAGTGATAGCAAGATTACTGACCCTGCTTGCACTCAATTCATGATATTGGGTCTGAAACTCTGAAATGAGCTATCTCTCCCCAAGCTTTGTAGACTACCAGTATTGTACAGTAGTTTTCTCGATTGCTGTGTCAGATGTTGGACTAATTTCCACTGTGAATGACTTCTATAGCCATTTCATATCTAAAACAATGTTTCAATGTTAGACTATGCAATTGTGGTAAACAGTTACATTGTTTGCCATGTATATTTTACCACTGATAGCATAGAAAACTTAATTTCATAAGCAATCTAGTTCAAGTGTGGTAAACAGGCACAACTTTGTACAGCAATGTTATGACAGGTATTACGACACAATAGTGATTCGTTGCATTGGACAAGAAGTTCCATTAAGGGCAGTGTAGTGTCAACACCCTGGTGATTTTGTTTTTACACGAATTTCTGATTTTTGACCATTTAAAATCAAATGTGTTCTATAGTTACCAACAAAGGTTAATTATCCAATGCAGACAATCCAGAGTTGTATTTTTTGCCGATTTAAAACAGCTATTTGACCATTTAACGTCACAAAAATCGCTTGGTCTAAACGCCGGGAATTTAAGCAACATTTTCACGCCGTCAGGCGCAAGGCGCACACTCGCGCCCGCGTCGAGTGTTGAATTTTTGCTGCGTAAATGAAAGAGTGCGCCGTTTTTTAAATGTACTTTTGCGCGAACGCATCTTGGAAAAACGAAAATAAGATGGAAAATGTAAACAAAGCGCTAATTTTTGTAGACCAGATGAAATTTCAATTCTTCTAATTGCTGGAGTTAGAGGCAAAATATGTTGATTCAATAGGCATAAAGATGTTATTTCATCACTTGCACAAACATACTCATTTTGAAGTTCAAGATAAAGGTATTTGAGAAAGAGAAAGAGAGGTTGAAATGCGTGAAATAAGTCACTTTTTTACTAAAACACGGATTTCTCAATGTTCAATTTTCGCAAAAATGTGGCAAATTTTAGACAAGATAACTCGGAAAATACCAAAGTGAAAGGTAAGGTTTAAATTTTTCCTACAATAGCAATCGGTCTTCTCTAGGACGGTTTTCTCAATTGTTCATTTTCGATTCTAACTAAAGATATTCTTCCAATATATACGTCAAATTTGAAAAGAAAAGTAAAAATCAAACATTTTTTGACATTTTTCCTTATATTTCGACAAGTAAGTAAAGCTCTATTTTTAAAAAATGAAAAAAACCGTCCCTAGACCAAATTTGTCTTGTTTCTAAAAAATAACATAAGAAATCATGAAGGAAAATCAAATGGTTTGTTCTGCTGTCTGAAAAATGTTGGGCCAAAATCGTGTTTTTTTAGTATTTTTCTCAAAATACGGAAAGTTTTACATTAATCTGATTGCCTCACGGTTCATCGTCCATTTCTTTCTAGAAAGTATACTTTTAATACAATAATCGAATATTTGAACAAAGTTACAAACCAAAAATTAGATACTCGGAAAATCAAGGTTCACACTGCCATTAAAGGGTAATCAGATAAACCATGTAAACTGTCCTTGGTGTTCATTGGGAATTGTGATTCTACTTCAATATAATACAAGTATCGTACCACAAAGCACGAAACTGAGTGTCATATTTGTTTCACGTAAAAGGTTGACCATATGATTGTATGCATGCCTGGCATTAATTCAACAATACTAATGCTGCATGTGTGGGTTTTTGACATTTAAAATTACTTTATAAATAAGTGTTGACTATGTAATTATGACATAAATGATTGACTTCTTAAAAATTGTGTTTTTCAAACTCAATTGTTTCATTGCACAATGGTGTGTGACGTCAAATACAGAAGATTGTCCTTTTTAAGGACTCATCTTGTTTTGGCCTTACCTCATATTTATCAGTCAGCTGGAGGGTCATGAGGAGCTCAGTATCGGTACTGTAGGACTCAGTAGTTGCCAATGCATGAACAATCTACGGCCCACCGGGTCCGCTCGCTCCTCCAGATCCCTACACACTGACACGGTTGGTCAGCAGTCTCATGAGCATGGTGAGGCGAATGCTTTGGTGAGGCTATGTCAGTCTCAAGACTTCAGTTTGAAGTGACACGAAAATGTCTAATGCCAGACAGTACAAGTCACAACATACACAACAGAGTATCAGTCTACATGTCAAGTACCAGTCCAAGTACCATGCTTCTGTTCTAGCATTAATTTTAGTCCTGTGAGGTTGACCCATTTGGAGGTATGGTTTGACCGGGCTGAGCTTTCATGATCATTGCAAGCAAATTTTGCATGACATGCCATATTTTATTCAGTCAGCCCCCGTCACTGAAGATCTATTGTTTCAAGTATACCCGCTCATCACAGCAATATTTTCTTTCGTTGCTAACGCTAAGTTGGAATGCAAGTTAGAACTTGTAAATCGTCGGCTGGACCCACCATCCTCGTATTCAGGGTTGCCAAAACAATTATTCAGCCCAATCCCAATTCGCGGTCGGACGGCGAAAAGAGTCCCCAAATCGCCGAAAGTCGCCCAAATTGAAAAGCGCTCAAATTGAAGTTTAGGGGTGTTAAACCATACTTTTTGGTGCTGTTAAGATTATGTTGTGGGCTCGATCGTTCACAACTAGAAATAAGGTAAAAAAACAAAAATTAAATTAAAAAAAAAATATCAATCATGACACCTCACAAAGGTGAATGTCCCGTTTTTCTAGCAAATGGTTAAATATTTTGAGTCCTCGACCCCAAATGCTAGTACCCTACCCCCCCCTCCCCGGGCGGAATAACAAAAGGGTGTATGCATGTCCAATTGACCCTTTACACTTAATTCATAAATCGCCTACACCATTTTCCCGAGATCGAACTTTATTACCCGCCGACATTGAAAGTTGCAAAGTCGCTGCTCAGACGGACGTGCGTGCGCCATGCCTCACGGAGTAACAACACTTTTCATCAGCTTTCGGAAACAGCTTTACGTCTTCTTAGGACCTCTTAAATCCTAACTTTGTAATTAACTATGCTTGATAACCTCATGGCTTGACCATTAATTACTTGAGCTATCCAGGCAGAGGTTTGCATCCGGGATGCTATAGCGTCCTTACACGTTCTTTGTAGGCCTATTGTAATTGCCATTGATTGACAGCAGCCTTTTGTCATCCTCCATACACGTCTGCACACTGACCCTACGAGTGGTGTTCTTATTGATTTCATGCTTTGTTTGTAGCAAGACATCATTGTTTATGAAGAACAACTTAAAGCCTCTTCAAAACACATTTTTCTCATAAAGCGCTACTCTTTTTTACGATGTCGCGCGGTGTCGCCTAAACAATGTGAAAAGTGCCCAAAAGTCTCGAATTCGCGGTGGCCTTTGCAGTTCGCCGGGCGAGTAGCGAAAGTCGCCCAATTGGTCTACCAAATCGCGGTTTGGCAACCCTGCTGTTTATGGTCACGGTGTTTTAAAAGACACCATAACTTTCTAAACGCGTCGTCATAAATCTCAACCGATAGTCTATTTCTACAAATAATTAAGCTTTTTCCAACTGAGCCTGGTGATCGATCGGGGGGGACTTTTGCGAATCGATCGCCGTTTTTAAGACTAGTGCATCCGTTTTCTGAATACTAGACCCGCATCGCGCAATATCCCTTAGTTACGATGTGAAAGTTTTCCAAAGGAAAACATATAATGAGCTGCTTCTTTCACGAAATACCGTCTTTTTGAGGCCATTTAAGGCAGTGGTTGTTCTGAACACCTTTTTTAACTGCGATTTTTGCCATCTTTTAAGTGATATGATTGTCCGTGGTTTGTCTCCGCACAGAAATTGTGAGTGTTCCGCTCGTGAAATTGAATGGACCGAGTAAGGAAAGTCAAACGGAGGGAGAGCATGCGGATAGACTCTACGGTATTGCATTAGTGAAAGAATGTGTGCGGTTATTTGAGGAAGCCAACATCGACATGGTGTGTCAGATAGTAAAGTAGATATTGTGCATGAATTGTGCACCTGGTGATAAAAGCATGAATTTGGCACACAGTTTGGGCATGTCTAAGAAGAATTTGGCTATAGGGAATCGCAGATTTTTTCGTTGAACAAAAATGGCGGCTATTTTTCAAAATGGCTCCATTTCTGGTATTTAAGCTCTTTTGATGGACTAAATGTGTTTGTGTTTGTTTGTTTTGGGCTAACAAAACATGATTTTTAGCCCAGGCAATGCCTAAACATATAAATTTAAAAATGGGTAAGTATTTCTGTAACAGAAATGTTGGCCATTTTCCAAAATGGGCGTTCTTTGCAAAATGGCTGCCATTTCCTTATTTTACAAATGTTCACGCTGAATATGCAGATTTTTTTCGACCAAAGCATTTTTTTAATCAGGCAACAATTCCAAAAATAAAACTTGTAATAGGCAATCAATACAATTTGTTTGATTTACTAGTCAGACATTTATGTTCCAAAGCAATGCCAAATACAACCTGTAAATATTTTAACATACAATTGACAGACATTTAAAATATTCGCCATTGCTTGTTTTATCTTTGCTTTGGCATACTGAATACTCATAAACATTATTTAAGACAGGGCTGTGTTAGTTTTTGTTTGATAACAATAGATTTGAACATTTCCAAAAATGGGAGGAGGCTTTATGTTATGTATGGTCTAATGATAATGATACGAAGCATACACTATTGCACAAGTACAGGTATACCCGTGAAGGGCTGCAACACATGACAAAAATGCCGGCAATTATTCTCTTTACCAGTGTTTTACATAAATCCTCTGCCCTGATCCACTTATTGGGGTTGCGATCTTATCCATTATTACCAGTATTATTATTAGTGCATTAGGTTTTTATATGGTCGAAAATGTATTGCTAAGGCCAACAGCATGGATTATTTTGTTGTACAGCACCACTGTGATATTATGCGCTGATTTCTGTACTGTACCCAAAGAGTAATCATATTCTTCAATGAGGGAGTTACCAAAATCAGGTGCATGCACACTTTTTGTGGAATCAATCAGGCTACCGATTGTTTGTAAAGTAACCATCAGTCGCCGTGTCATGTGGACTCATTTTAATATTGACAAACAAGAGCAATCTTCTAATTTTGGCCGTAAAAGTCCTACAGCAAACAAGAATTATTAGTCAACGCACTGATAGCAAGGGACTTAATAAACTGATAATACTTCATTCTTTTCTTTTGCTGTATCCTCATAAGTTTTAAGCTAGTTCATATTATTAAATAACGAACAATCTTGATATAGTGCTAAGTCCTCTAGCACTTCACAATATTAAAAGGAGTAATATTCATTATCATTTATCAAACACAAATACAAATTCAATAGATACACTTCTATGATGTGAAAACAACTATATATACATCATAACCAACTTTAGATAACTTAAAGAGCATAATTTAAGTCTACATTTTCACACATCTACTGTGACCAAAGAGAAAGACAACCCAGTTGTCTCCATACTACGACATAATGGGATACATCTGAATCATCAGTGAGGATCGGTGTGTAGTACCCCACAGCGACATTGTGAAATCTTGATCTTTCCTGGATCAGATGCCCAACCCTCCTATTCTGGTGAAAACACTATCCTAGACAGCCGTAGTGGGGAGATAAAGCATAGAAGACAAAGAAAAAGTTCACAATTACCAGTATTAATGAGGTCTGTTTAATTGAAAGCCCAAAGTTTTTTTTGTGGCAAAAAGTTGGATAGATATGTTTGTTTCTTGACAAACATATTTTAGGACAAAACGATCACTGCCATTTTGAATCACTGAACCTTGGTCACTTCTCTTTCTGTGAGACCAATAGGTGCAAGGATTGCAGGATCCGGCCTTGAAACAAAAGTCATGGACCAATCCATGGTGCATTTTTCATCATTGTACTGTCAAAATACCACATTTTTCTTATCCGGTTGGCCAGGCAACCTTGCATAAGTTGTTATCATGATTGTTCTTTCTTAGTGATGCGTCAAAGGATGTGCACCAAGGTTCCGTTTTTATCTTGCAGATGAAAAACGGGATTTCCAATGATGGATGGCTGAAAGTTACTAGTCGATCTGTAAAAAATGAGAACTAACAGCACAACATTCTCTGTCTCCTTGTATAAATATTCTCTTGTTGATTTACCTGGTTCCTGATGACTGCAATGCATCATTCAATATTATTTATGGCTGTATCACAATCCCAATTGTGGCGGAAACCAGATAAAGCTGTCAAGCGTGTAAACGACCGATTTAACACCGATGGGCGGTAATAATCCTGTAGTAGGCAGAGAACACGATGAAGTCAATACAGTCCGTAACAAACACCCTGTGTGAACTCCACAATCTAACCGCCACACCGAATCTCTGATGAAGCAAATTGGATCAATCTAGATTGAGTTTGGTAAAAAAACTCTAGGGAGGAAAGATAACAACTTAATGCGTTTCCAGTTATTTCTAGACTTCAGAGGCGGGTTAAGAGCTGTTGATGGTCAACAGTGTCAAAGTGGCACTGAAGTCCAATACCACTATCACAGTCTCTTTTGTTTGTTAAGGCCAATCAAGATGGCATGCTTCGCGTGTAACAATGCAGTCTCCGCACTGCGAAATTGACGGTATATGCTGGCTGCTTCTGAACATGGAGATCATTATCGGCTGAGATAGTCTCAACCTGATTTACACTAACCTTTCAATCACCTTTCCAGAAATGGATATAGTGCGTAATTTTTAGAGATGTGTATCCACTTGGATTTGTTCAAGCTGCGGGATCACCGATGAAATGCCCTGCTTGAGAGCTTGAGGAAATACTCGATCCGCATCTAGGGAAAATTTTAACTGGTAACAGATATCTAGACATAGTTTTAAAAGACTGGCAAGAGAGCATCATGTAGACTGTTATGCAGCTTCCTGATCTTGTTTGTGAAAAATTCTGCAAAACTGTAGCAAAGTGATTCTTTTGGACATTCATGGGTACGTAGTGTATGTTTCATTCTAGAAGTTAAATTGCTAACTACATGAAAGTCACGTTGGTTACATGTGTAATCTGGTTGCTTATGATACTCCGCTGTGCTAAGCAAGTAGAAAATTGCAGTTAGCATCTAAAGGTAAACACAGAAAGTTTCACATCCTATTATCAAGTGATCTTTTGATTTGCAAATTATTCAAGTCTACATACGGGCTGCACTAAAGAGCTGCCTTTCAAGCATTTTTCTTCCCATCCTGCAAGCCTCGCTTGCAAACCATAATTGAAAGTGTTTTGGCTACTTTCTAACTTTGGAAGGGTTGTCCAGAAGATTTCCCATATTCTTTTCCTTTTAGTCCATTCCTCATTCCCTTGGACATGGAATCAAAGGAGATGCAATCCATCATTTTGAGCCAAACAGTAACCGACTTGATTGGTGGCTCTCTTGATATGTTCATGAGTGCTGCTTTCATTGGAGGACGAGCACATGATTATATAGCAAACCATAAGCTCTAGGTTTAAGTTTATTGTACGCAAATGGACTAGTAAACTTCTGCTTAATGCCATTTTCTGACATTAGCTAAGAGATGGTTGTAAGTCCAGAATGTTGCCCCTCAGTGGATCAAGATGTATCCATTCAGTTTGAAAAAAAAAAAATCTGGGCAACCACTTGTATGGTTTTTGCTTTTGTTGAGTTTTATTGTGGATACAAAAATACCTCTTCATTCAACATAAGTAAGAATGATGAACATTATTTCTATACGGTAAACCGATGCATACATCAGTACTCAGTGGTAGCTATGCTGTAAGTGAAAACCACTAGCTAAATCGGATAACCTAATAGTGACTTTTTAATTAAACACCTATTCTTAAGCACACCCTGTGAGAAAGACTTTGTGGTGACTCTATAACACAAAGTAACAGTTTATAACCGAGAGTAATTAATGGCGGGCCGATGCTTGAAATGGCCACCATTGTTGTCATGCAACCAATTTGAAATTGCTCAAATCAACTTTTTTCACTTTATTGATTGTATAAAAAAAGATGTTATACATAATTATTTCAGCAAATATTCAAAATAGCTGTTAATGGTGGCCACTTTTTGTAAATGGCCGTCATTACTGCCTTGGGATAAACCTGCAATGGCCATTTGATCGAAAGTTTTTTTTAAAATATCCAAGGTGCATCAAATGCATGCTTGAATGCCTATAAGCTCTGTTATTTTATCAACTCAATCTCAATCTAAGGATAAATAGCAATAGTGGGCCGCCATTTTGAAAAATGGCCGCCATTTTAAAATCAGAGGAAAAATCTGGCGATGCCCCTATAAGCTAAACTCTTTCTTATGACTGCCCTAGATATGTGCCAAATTTCATGCTTTTTATCACCAAGTGCACAATTCCCCAAAAATATTGCACATCTCTAAACTCTACTAAGGAGTTTTTCGAAGTAATTATACCTGAATTTGGTAGCTGGGTTTAAGTCTACAGAACGGCGATCGATCGCAAAAGTGATCGATTCACCGGCTCAGTGTGAAAGACCTTATTAATGTCGTTTAAAAGCCGTAGACCGTCCGGGAAAGATATTATATCAGGAAAATACCCTATCGAAGTACATAAATTACAAGAAGGAGATAGTTGCAGAATCTGGATAAAATACTATTTAGAAACATCCTTCGAAAAAAGTTCGTATCACAGGCTGTACGTATCACGTCATGAAACTGTCAATTTTGTGTCCCTTGGTGGCGCTACATAGCCAAAATGCGAAAAAAATTAGAGTAAGAACATGAAGAAGGCTAATCACAGTTGTATTCATTTTAATCATGTTCTACGCCCGTATTCACAGGAAAAACTTTTTTAATGAGTTTATAGTGACTCAAACTTTTGATTAAGAATAAATTTGGGCAAATCTAATTTGCCAGAAATGTGCTAATTTGGCTTTAAAGGCACAATTTATGAATGTGCTGTTTAGGGTAGCAACTTATGTCAAAAATACTTGTTTAGGGTGTATTTTAAACTTTTCATGCAAATTACTTGTTTAGGATAGTAAAAATAAACCAAAACACTTGTTAAGGGTAGCAAAATCAAACCCAAAGTACTTGTTTAGGGTAGCAAAATCAAACCAAACCCGTGCTTAAGGTGTGTTTCTTGCCAAGTGGAATACGCGCTTAGGGTACGTTTTGGAGGCCATACACGAGCATGATATCCACCTTGAAATACAAGTGCCCCCCCCCCCGGGAGGTGGAGGGTCCATTTAGATGATGACGCGTATGTTAGACTGTTAACACATTGTCAACCAATGATCCTATAGACAAATCCGACCATTCCAAATCTTTTGTACGTCTGTACCACGCTTGATTAAGTATAATTCAAAAGCTACACTTAATCTGCACATTTGGGTGAATTCAAGTAGGATGCACCCCAGCTGTGCCTGCCAGTGAGGTGTTGGAATGTGTAAAACCGGATTGGTGTACATTTGTAAAATTTACTGTCGCTATCCAAAGATTCCCATTTTTCGACAATTTTGAAATCTTTCACCCAAAGACCTTTACTTTTAGAAAATGTTGACAAACTGTCACCCAAGACCCCCTTTTTTAACATTTATCAAATGATGTCAATTTGGCTGCCTTTCACCCAAGACCCCCTGCTTTGACACATTCTCTATCACCCGATGCCCCTGAAAACACCAGCCCGAAACATTCATTATTATTCATAATATACAGTACAGTATTTTGCTTTATTTCCATATTACAGTCAAATACTGTAGTTTTCTAATTATTCTACAGTATTTTGCTGTAAATGGTTGTAATATTTACAGTGTGTGTGAGAGTAACCACATTGACTAATTGTGCAATTTATACACCATGTACACCGCATTTCACGTTGAATGTCACCCTTGTAAAACAGTAGAGTAATGTTGCAGCCAACCAGAAATAAAATGCTTAAAAAATACAACATAAGATGTTTTTTTTTCCTGGCTGGTGTTTTTCTGTTGATGTCTTTATTTTGCAGAACTTTTTGAGTAAAATATGACCAAAATAAACTCAGACCCTTTTACACAATACATGAACCGGTAATGACAGATAGGATTACGTACTACACTCTATCATGTTTGACATGTTTGAAGCCCCCCCCCCCCCCCCCCCCCGGTTTTGAAAAATGTCAGTCAGCTCGCCTTCATGACGATCATTTAATAAGCTCTTATTACTTTGTTTGTGGCATCATGTTTGTATTTTATCCAGGACTTTCATGCCACATATTGACACAAAGAAATTGAATTTGCATAACACAGTTAATCGTGAAGTACCAATGTTTGCTGTAGTAATTAGTGTAACACCGGTACCACCGGGCTGTTACTGACTTAGCTCCCCCACGCGATCAGGCCTACACGCGTATAATTGCTTGACTGAAACAAAAGGGCACGATTTTTTTGCACCAAAATAGTTGGTGATCATTAGGAAATCTTCATAATGAAAATAAAAACGTAATTTAAATCAATCTTGACTGTTTTGCAGTAGGCCTTCTTGTGCTTCTTTTTCATCACCAAGAATAAATAAATTTATCATTAAATAGCACAAAGTTCCAAACTCACTGGAGTAATGTCATAATTAAGCCACGACATGAATAATAAATACGTACCCGGGACGAAGTACCGCTCATTTTAATTAAAATTTCGTATTTACTCTTTTGTCACCCCCACCGATTCAATACGCATTAACTACTGTTTACACACTTTTTTTTTTGGCAATTTCAATGAATTTATCATCTATCAGCCAGTTGAACATGTGGAATACTAACCCCGATCAATCGCAATTACACGATGGGAAGGGGAATCACCTGAATCGACTGTACTCAGTCCAACCATGCGGTCACATGGCGACCTCCTGGCTCAACAATGTCATTCCTCCAGGAAAACAACTGGCTAAGTTCGATCTTTATAGTTAGATAGACAAGATTGAAAGAGAAACTTGTAAGGCGGTGTTTTATTTAAAGTATATTCCCTGCACATAAGACATACCAAAAGGAAAAGAAATATCTTGGCAGATGGCTTGTCCCGAGCTGCCTAATTTTGATTAAACTTTAATTAAACTTGTGGGGGGAAAGTTTCCCCCACTGGCTCGAAAAAGCGGGACGAATTGGACCACAATAGCATTTTCATCCCTCTTCCTTCGGGAATTTCGACCAATTCAGCCTAAATGTGGGGAAAAATAACTGACTTCGTCATTTTTCTCGCGCTACGCGCAATTTCGTCAGTTCAACGTAAAGGCTGACTCAGAGATTTCCAGTTAGGTCGCACTCAATTTTCAAAGAATCGTGTTTTTTTGCATGTATATAATGCTTGTGTCCATATACTAATCATTGTGTGAAATAACTAACTCAAATCGTAGTCCTTCAATAGAAAATCACTACTTTGTTATAAATTATGGGGCCTTATTTAATCTAACATCGCCTCCGGCCCCATCTTTCAGTTTTAAGTTTTTCCCGCTATATTGATTTTTGTTTCCTTTGCTCG
>JAMKCH010039983.1:0-13938 GCA_023653785.1 Ophioderma brevispina
ACACACAGTCCTAGGACTGCAGGTGTCAGAGCTTGTGCGTCTGAGGGACGCTCCGTATCATAGTAACTTACAGTCCTAGGACTGCAGGTTTTACACTGGGGTTTCAGAGACTGGGCGTCCCTACGGACGCCCAGTCTCTCTGAAACCTGCAGTCCGAGGACATGGGGATATATAGGACACTACGAGTCTTTACACGGCTACACGTTGCTATCATAAATTTGGAATAACTTTTTTCAGACCCAATCTTAAAACGTATTTCTATTTGAACGCCTCAGTAATCACATTAGAGTAGGTAAATGATTACATAATGAATCTCCACTACCAGGTGAAGTGAATCCATGCATAATTTTGAATTACGTAACTATGCCTTTTGTTGTTAGCTATAAAATAGTAGACGTCTGTTGTTTGTTCTTTTCCCTGCTCCAAGCCTGTGTACAAGGGGCCCATTTTTTGGTTGTCATCTTAACATAAACACTGACACAGAGGTTCCCAAGGTTATGCCTCGTCCATTGTCAAACGCCGAGAGTGCAAAACAGCCAAAGTCGCCGATTTCCTTGGGATATCGCAGAGTACGGTATGTACAATCCTCAGACATCATCGAGAGATGGGACCATTTGAGGCCACGAAAATCTTCAGGACGACCACGATTGACTACCAGACGAGATGATCGCCGACTGCTTAATCTGTGCCGTAGAGACCGAAAATGCCAACGAGCCGTCTTCAACGTTTGTGGAGAAGACACTATGGAATCAACGTTTCCCCCAAAACTGTAAATCAGAGATTGCTTTAACATGGTTAACGAGCAAGACGAATGACCAAATGTCCGCACCCAACCATTCACCACAGAGTTGATCGACTTCGCTGGACTAGGGAGCACAGAAGACAACATCCTTCACCATCAGGATTGAAGACAAACGGTTCGTAGATTACGTGGTGAGAACCTCCGAGATGACTGTATTCAGGAATCGACTCAAGATGGTGGCGGCTCAGTGATGGTATGGGCCGGTATTCATTATGAAGGAAAAACGTAACTGGTGGTACCAGATGGAAACATGAACGCCGTCGTGTACCTGGACATTCTGGAAAACCACTGTCTGCCACATGCAAGAAGGGTTTATGCAAACAATTTTCGGCTGCAAGACGACAACGCCACGCCACACAGGGCCGCTGTAGTGAGAATTTGGCGAGGCAGAGGGGGTGGAGAAGATACCATGGCCTGCTTGATCCCCTGATTTGACCCCTATAGAGCATGCCTGGGATGCCTTAGGCCGAGCCATCAATGACAGGGACAATTTTCCTCAAACTCTACAGGAGTTAGCTCAGGATCTGACCGATGAGTGGAACGCCCTGCCCATTGACATCATAGAAAAGCCTTGTGGACAGTATGCCGCGACGTCTTGACGCACCGATTCAAGCCAGGGGTGGACATAGTCGATATTAGTGACTGATTGACATTTAAAACAGTACTATTGAACATTTCGATGCTTGAAATCACCCAAAAATGTGTTATCTGTAAACTGACTGATGTTAAAAAAATGTAACAAAATCCTTAAATCTGCTGTTCAAATACCCCCTTTTCCTTTCAGGCTAAGGACACAGTTCGTAAAGGGTTAAAAGTTCATGGTGATATGTTCGGAAGAGGCTGATCAATCAAGTAGTGTGGCGATATTCACCCTAGATATCATAAATAGCTCACACTGTAAGAATCATTCCATAAAAAGTGGTTAAAATATTTTAGTCATTACTGTTCATACGGACACTTACTACAACACGTAATTGAATGGAGATTCGTATCTTTGAACACTGCCGTTTGCTTCCTTTTCTGTCAATTCTTCAGCTGAAAAAGGTAACTTTTGAGAATTCTACAGACTTATCCTTCACTTCTAAGCTATTCGTGGAAATTTTAAATATTTCGACTCTTTCGGATAAATCACTGATAGAGTACAAATTAAGGAGGATTTTTGCATCGCAAATACAAATTTTGAATCGTGTTGTATTGAAATTGAGAGAGAAAATTATCGAGGGATTTAGTTATATACAAATCACACACATCAATTGACGATTTCAAATCTGATATCACTCCTGTGATTGATCAATTGACCGTGACAACAAAATAGGCCTATGTTATAGAATGGGGGATTATAATATAGATCTCTTGAAAGACGATTGTCATAGACCAACTCATAAAATCTTGAACATTGTTTATTTCACTCATTCATGCCTTCAATTGTTATTTCAAAAGAAAACACAATGCTGATAGTATCGATCGCTTTAAAAATAAAATTAGCGGCTATTAATTGGCAAGAAGAGTTGGATAACCAGGATGTCAATGCAGATTATACTAAATTTGTGAATATAGTTCAAGATCCATATAATGAATGTATACTGTTAATCTTCTTCTTACCGTATGAGGCAGACTAAATGTGGTGTAAGCGTTGGAGCCAACTCACTGTGATGTTGGGGTTTGAGAAATCTGTGTCCACCGGACGGACGAAAGGTAGGGCAATCACTGAGACGGATGTGATCAGCAGTCTGTGATGGAGAACACATTGGCAGGCTGGCGATGGCCGCAGCCCATCGGTGCATATTGCTATGAAGCGACCGAATCCTGTGCGAATCCGGTTTTAAGGGACCCATTCCGTGCGTGGGAGATTGCTGCCGTGGTAGTTCTGTCTCAGGTTGTAATAGAGAGTTGATTGGTCTTGGGTATCTAGCCAGGCAGGCATTCCATGTCTGAAGATGTTGAAAGGGGAACTGGAGAGTTTAGCAGCGTGCGTGTCGGCAGAAAGGTCGGCGAGGAGGCGCAGTCTCGGCTACCGAGTTGGTTGTGATTTCTTTGACAGTGTTTGCAGCAGGTGCTTGTGTCCAGCAGGGCCTATTCACAAGTTTATGCGAATGGTGTTCCTCCGAAAAGTACTGGCAGTGCAATGCCTGACGCACTGGTAGGAATTAAGGATGGAGTAGGACGGAGGCAAGCCATGATGATTCGCAGGTCTCGTGAGTACTGTGTCCAGCTAATTTGTGTGAGAGCTGTTGCACCATGCTGGGACGGCCATATTCAGAGTGCTGTAGACCAGAGCCAAGGCAGCGGTGTTCGGGTCGTTGGGCTGGCACCCATGAGATCAGCATCAGCCAAGGAGTTATTCCTCGAAGAACCTTGGCGCATAAGACTCGAGGTGCTGACGTATGTAAACTGCCAGGTTCAAGCTTCACTCCCAAGTAGTGTGGTGAGTTGTTTTGTAGGATAGGATGGTATGGCAGAAGCGCTCAATTGAGGTTGATTTGAAACTGGCGATGAGCCTTTTGGGTTGAGGTGGAAGGCAGTAGCGGTGGTCTTGGCTCGTCAGTTTCAGTCTTCAGGTCCTGAGATATGCTGCAAGTAGGGCCATGTCTTGATTAAGTTGCTTCTACTTCTTACCAGTTTGCTGTCCGAGGGAGGGGGCCACAGATTCGTCGCATAGTCATATTGTCTAGATGTTGTTGAGGAAATCGTGATATACAAGTTGAACAGCATAGGAGCCAGTACAGAGTCCTTGTGGTACTACGTTCCTCAGACGACGCAGACGGACTACTCTGCCCATCATGGTACTTGAGAATAAAGCTACGGTTTGCAGAGCAGGTTACATATGAATTGTACCAAGTGACGATCCGGGATGGTCCTGAGAAGCTTAGTGTCAGAACCCTGATGACACACGGTGTCGTAATGCTGCAGTAAGGTCCCCAAGATGACGCCTGCCGTACTGCGCTTTTCCAAGCTTTTCTCAATATCCATTGGTGAGTTTTAAAATCTTCTGGATGGACAGTGCTCCGCCACGGCGAAATCCGCTTGTTCGTCCGGGAAGATGGGGTTCGACGACAGGCTCCATCCGGGCCCGGTATCCTCTCAAGGAGTTTTGAAGGAGAAACACAGTAGTGATATTGGGGCGGTAGGTTATTAAGGTTTGTCGACAGGCTTGTTTGGTTGGGTAGTGACGGATGGATGATAGTAGCTCTCCTCAAGATCCTGGGCAAGGATCCTGGTTGGTAAGGCAACATGAGTGTAGAACTCCTGGAGCAAATCTAGACATCGTGGGCCGAATTGCATCAGGAACTTGCTGGTATGTTTATTCAGGGCCCTGGGCCTTTTCCACTCTTTAGTTGGCTGATAGACGAGCTAAGCATATCTAGTGAGAAGGATGTTGAAAGTGACCCGTCCACGCCGGGCTTGACGACGTTTGGTGATCTCTTTTTTGGACAGAGCGGTGTGCTCCTTACAATGTTCTGAAACAACCATTTGAGAGGAGTTGGTCAGCAATTGAGTTGGCAGGCCCTGGACATTCGATGGTTTGGAAGTTCTGCCGGTGAGGGCAGTTTATAGTCTTCCAGACCTTCCTGCTGGTGTGGGTGCAGTCGATTCCTTGGACCGTCTCCGCCCAGCGCTATGGCGTTTCCTGTCAAGCAGTTTGTCAGATCTGAAGCCTTGAAGAAGCTTCTTCCCCAGGTTAGGATTCAGGAAATCATTGTAAAAGAGTGTTCACATTCCTCATCCAGGATGGGATATAAATGCGGAAGGCAGCCACGGGGATGTGTTCTTTGCTATATTAATAAAGAGTTGACACAGTGCTGTGTAAGAATTTTTGTTCCAGGTGAGGAGGTTGGTGTTCGGGAGGTTGGGCACCTTCTGAATCCATCAGGTTCTCAAGCTGGTCCCAGTCTGCCTTGCGGAATTTTTTCCACCTTTTCACTGGCTTTGTCGGTACAGCTTAGCATGGCTCTCCTGAGCGATCAGTGTTGGTCTGTGTGGGACTTCGGCAAGCGGTCGAGAACACAGGACGGTGAATGGAGATGGTGTAATGTTTGCAAAAGAAGGTAGGTTTGAAGACCGTTTCTTCTACCTCCAATGTTGAAAGTGTCGGGTTGCTTGGGGGCGTGTTAAAAAGCTGGTACACCGGATTTTGCGGACCCAGTTCCTCCAGGGTGCTCCATCAGGGTTGGATTTCCTGTAACCCCAGGTAATGCTTGACTGTTAAAGTCCGCCAGCAGTAAATTGCAAGGTGCACCATAAGTTGGTAGCGAGTCTGCTTGAGCCGTGGTTAGGTGGGCTTCTTGTAGAACACCGCCAATTTGGGTTCGTTGCCCATTCCGGGTTGGAGTCTGCAGGAGAGGTTGCAATTTGTTCCCATTGGGCTGAGTTACTAGCAAAGGTGGCAATCCTGTGGGTAGCACATCGGTGTGTGTCAAGCTATAGTGTAGCCGCAGATGTTCATAATGGAACTGTCAGTGGCGTCGGTGTCTCATGGAGGAGAATCACAGTGACTTTTATGCGTTGTGTGAGGTGTTACGATGATGTTTATCTTTGCCTAGTGAGACCTTCCACGGTTCGTTGGAGCACTGAGATGCATCCTGACTTGGCATCTGGTGATACCTGCCCTAATAAGGCACGTGGCCAGAACTGCACAGATAGTTAGGGTCCTCTGGCGGGGCATGATTAAATACAGTGAGATAAAAAAAAGACAAAACAGTGAATTAAAAAGACAACAGTGTTAGAGTAGCCTCAGTGATATCATTCGACCTGAAAATATCAGTACGGGGTATCACCACGAGGAGGTTGCTAATCTGAACCAACCTCCTCGTTAATAAAATCTAAGGGCAATAGAAAAAGAGAATCCCAATTACCATGGAATTACAGGGCCTGTTGAAAAGTATTATAGTTAAGAACACGTTGTATAGACGTATTTCCAAAAGCCACGTATAAACGCCTGAAAAGCATTTAGGATTATACATGGAGTTATTATGAGTAAACCTAATAAATAACTCCATGATTATAGGTAAACAAACGCAACCGCTTGATTCGTAGGTTAAAAAGAAATTATTATGAACGTAGATTTAAAAATACACACATTGTACAAAATTATTGCACCATTCGGAAAAACCATCAAATCCAAAATGATTTCAAAGTGTACCAGCGGTTCATAAACCCAAATGACGCATTGAATGTCAAATTTGTGTTTTTCAAACAAATGTTTTTCCCATACTCCTTGAGTGCGGACTACATTTTTAATTTGAATGCCATGTCCCTAAATAATGGGCGGATTAAAAAAGCTGGCAATCAGAAACTTTGCCGATTGCACCACCCCAGAAGGAATACAGCCACAGGAACGACACAAATGACTCCCAATAGGCGCTAAATGAATTGTACGGGTTTTGTTAGGATTTACTCTAAATTTTTACGGGAGAAAAGTGCAGTGCTTGTGTGGACTAGAAATGAGATTAATATCAACGGAAGACAATGGTCTTTAAAAAAGCGGAAAATTTGAAGACATTACCGCATACACTTTGACTGATAAATCACGCTGGTTGCGCAAATCATGCACTGGATACTTATTCAATTCCACTACAAACAGTAAATGTCAACCCGGTATGAATTAAAAACGTTCTTTTCAAGTTACCACGTGACCACTTCTTGTCATTCCATTTCCCGAGTCCAACAGTGACGGAATTGTTCTCATCTCTGAGAAGGTTTGCTTGTTACGGAATAAATTTAATATTCTTGAATTTGAAACAATTTGGTTTAGGTTCTAACCACTTTACTTTATGGAAAATTTTGAGGATAATAGACATATGACTCGATTGAAAATAATCAAACAACGTTGGTATTTTTTCCGACTTGGCAAAAGCATTGATACTATCGATTACAGTATATTATTGCATAAAATTTATATTTCTATGGTTTTTTTAGAGGTATTGTACGAATTGTTCAATCTAGCTAATAGGAACAATACGTTTATTTTACTCTTGTAAGTAAAATTGTTAAAAGTAGTTGGGTTCTGGACAAAAATTGTCACCGAATTTCCACCCCCCTAGACGAGGTCCAATGAACTTTAAAACCCCAACCTTATTTTACAGAAAACATGTTCCTTTAAAAAAGCGTAAACAAACAAAAAAATAAGGTATTGAGGTCAAAGGTTCACGAAATGTCAAAACGGTCATATCAAGAGGTCAAAGGTTGGTGGGTATTTATTTTTAAACCCCAACTAAACGCTTAACTTCAGCTTTAATTCTATTTCTGTTGTATCATAGAGACAAGCCATTAACATCCAAAAATAGACAATCATATATTAAAAAAAAAATACATTAATTAAATCAAACCCTGATATTTGTGTGATTTGTTCTGCTTACTGTGTGAGCACACGCGGTAGGCCTAAATTATCGAGGAAGAGTTTATATCCTTCAGTCTCTAGGTAACCCAGAAGAGCCCATACCTTGTCATCAATCTCCATGATGCAGGCTTCTCCATATTGGCCATCTATGTACTCTACACCAATAAGCGTATAGATTTGGCCCACGTGAAGTTCACGCCACTTAATAGATTATAAATTTTGTTCCCTGGAGTTTTTGCTCAACATTGCTCAATTTGTTATGGTTGCCATTCTATATGTTAGATTTTTTTTTTAAAAATAAATAAATAAGATAATTTACACCATAAAGAGGGAAAGATAAAATAAAAAAATACTTTTGCAGATGGATAGAACAATGCTTTAAAAACGGAATTTTATATTGGACAACAATTTCTATAAGATATACAATGTCAACTTATGAAGAATGGTGTATTCAAGAATGGTACGTGGACATGATGATTTTAAAGCCATATCTAAAAAACATACTTTGATATAGAAAAATTTAACTACTTAGTCTCCAGGTAGAAAAGGAGGATATTATTATCTTTCCCTGGAGATTGTTTTTTTTTCAAGTGTGAAAAAAAAACCATGTGCACTTGACCGGATTCGAACCAGCGACCTCCGATTACTAGCACGGCGCTCTAACCAACTGAGCCATCAAGCTCGGTTGGTTGGTGAGCGATAGATATAATCTATAGGTGTTACACATTACAATTTTATTTTGGTTTTGAAATTTTAACTACTTAGTTCTCAGGTAGACAAGGATGAATAGTTATTAATCTTTCAATGGGATAGCAGCGCACACAAGTGTGCAAAAACCCCATGTTGCGATTGGCCCGGATTCGAACCGGCGACCTCCGTTACTAGCACGGCGTTCTAACCAACTGAGCCATCAAGTCTGGGTTGGTTGATGAAATTAAAGGAGAAGCACGAGAAGTGTGAGTCGTGCTTTCGAATCCCCGAGCGTGGCGAGGGGATTTGTATAGCACGAATCAATAACTTTGAGTGCTTTCTCCGACTTAAACCATTGCATTTTAATAACAATTGTATACAGAAATTACGCACATATGATTTGTATACCTAGGGATTCGGTTGCATGTTTTATAACGTGCTTATACGCAATTGAATTGTTACACACCTGCTATTTGTATATAAAATTCTTACACACTTCTTATTTCTATACATGTAGATTCGTACATATATTGATCGATTAATCAATACTGTAAAGTCAAGCAAGCATTAAACTGAGTTGCTGTAAACACACATCTGTTATTGTATAACTGTAGATTCGTGATACAACGACTTTTCAAATACGCAATTCTTACACACCTGTTATTTGTTTACATGTAGATTCGTACATAATACATGTGCTTCAGTTAGGTTATTGGTACAGTGAAATCAAGCACAAGCGTTGAAATCATTCATTGCTATATGGATAGTATAGTTTTGCAGCTTGATTAAAATCGTTTTGTGATCGTGTTGTGATTGTGATTCCCTCCAACACATAAAATGGATTCTGATAAAGAATTATTTATCACTCAAAGTACAATTATTCTTGAGTCTGACACAAGTGATGTACATCCAGATGCCTTGCTAAACGAGAAAGCTAATTGAACTGACATAAACCATTGCTCAAAATGTAGAATCAATATCCGCATTAACCTTTGAATAACTGTGGATTCGTAACATTATCCATCAATTGTTCGAGTCCACGCATCAGTGCATATGTAGGTATGCAGCATTTAGTACTGCAGTGGCCATTGCTGTATGCACATTGTTATATTACCCTCAAAATTTCGATTAAAATATTATTTTCTCAATTTTATTTGAGAAAAGATTTCTCATGGGAAAAGTACTTCGTTTACTATAAAAGAGAGAAAGGGGAATATCCCTAGAGTTGTTTGTGCAAAATGCACCTGTTAGATAGATTGCACAAAGGGAGAAAAGGGAATTCCCCAAGAATGCTAAACTTAGTAACTGAGTCAACTTGTTTATGCTTTAAGATCAAAACATTGCATGATCTGGGAATTTCCCCATAAAGTTATAAATGTGAAGTGATGCAATTTAGATGATGTAATTTTTGTGAAATCTGATTTGATGGTGCTAGGTTATATTTATGCATGATGATGATGTAACGATTATTGTTAGAAAGGGGAATCTAGCTGTGAGAAGTTAAATAGTACTTGTGACTGAAGGACTGGGCCAGCAGTTGTAATCTGGAGCTATACAGTATGGTTAACTTATAGCTAGTTTTAATCTACAATAATGGTAGATTTGAGTTTTACATCTAGTGCCAGGATTTAATACTTTGGATGCCGCCGGAGCTTGATAGCTAAATTGTCTGCTGTCGTCTTTTAAGCCAAGAGCTTCAGTTTTTGGAATCAAAAAGAGATTCCAGTTTGTGGTCCTATATGAGGACATAACGACAGACCCATGGTGGTATATTACCTGCATTTTATTATTGTGGAACATTAGTGTCGTCGAGGGAAAACCTTGTCGTCTTGAACTGCTGGACAAAAATTATCTTCAGGACTGAGAAGATTCCAATGGAATATTACCTGAGGATTTATAAGCGTGACTTTGCATGCTGTCATTTTTGAAGTCTTCGCTGTGAGGACATATCATCGTTGAACTGCAACGTTTCTTGTGGACATTAGTGGACATTCTTGAGGACAATAAGTATATCTTAACTAATTGTGTGTGATTTTGATATATGTAATGTTGTTTTGGACATACCAAATTCTTGAACCTTTCCAATTAAAATCATTAAATCTGTTATATTACATAAAATTTAGATCACTTGTGCACAAGGCTCATTTGTTTGTGTTTGAAAGGTATTTCTGACCTTATCGTCCACGGATACGTCATAACAACACATGCACATGCATGTGCGTATCTTGTTGTCCGGGCTTGCCTAAATTTGCTACCCATGGATATATGGTGATATCGTATCCTTTGGAATTACAAGCTAAACCATATCTTCGAAAGCACTCGCGGGGAGTTTATATTTACTGAAAGAAATACGGCAACAATAAATATTTAAAGAAACCAGATACCCAGTTCACTGCAGATTCCATATACTTTTTGGACATAACTTCTACCAAGGGATACGGGACAATGTTTGATTTTGGATTATTGTACTATTCCTCCGGAAAAGACCAAGGATTAACGACATGTCCAAATGCAGTCCTAAGGTGCGTGATCTTTCTTTATTTAGGCCCAAAATTGGTTTCACTTCAGGCGCTTGAGGCGGGCAAAGGTTTTTAAAATTGTTTTCATTACCTTGTTGTTTATTTTGAAATAGTATCTTTTAAAAAAAAAAATCGACAATTAAAAAAGGGCAATAAAATGAGCCTAAAAGGAAATACAGAACCAAAAAATCCGGGTACTCACGGAGCCTTTTAAAATTTCAACCACAGGGTTTTGGCAAAAGAAGCTGAGATAAACCTTTTTTGCATTATTATTAAAATGTATATTGTTATTTGCATGAGTCAATAACCTCAGAATATTTAATTTAGTCCCCCTACATTTTGGGGACCCCTTTGCATCCCTGAGATTTGTGACGCGCTCTTATGTATTGGACCCCCATTGTAAAAATCAAAATTTAGTAACTTTCTACAATTGAGTCAAAGTCAAAACGATGTTTTATAGGACTAATTTGTCGAATACTGAATTGATTTTCTTTAAATTTACGTGGCGACTGCATCCGCCACCTCTCTTTTGGTCTTGTAAAAACATCGGTGTGGGGCCAACGTGGTGCTGTGCCTACTCCTTCTCTCTTCCTTATCTCCTTTATTGAGTTAAGTAGTCCATAGGTAGATACTTAGGTCAACCCACTAGGTGAAATAGTACCCTGCTGCCTTGGTAGGTTGGTTCGTTTGGTGTCGAAAAAAGCTAAGGGAACCATCCCTTACATAAAAGTCAACTGCCTGCCTTGCAGAGTGTCACCGTGAAAGACAAAGGCAAAGGGACCTTCCCCAACAGAAAAGGGTGCTGGAGACCTGGCGAATCCCAGCTACTATTTAGCTACTTGACAAGAAATGAATCGTTCACAACGTAGCACCGGGTTAAAGCCCCTGATTAAGTCTGTGCCTTCTGAGTCAAACATTTGTGGTCCTATGCCAATACCATGATGGGGTTGGTCACTGGGGCCTGCTGGGCGGTCCGGCCCTGATGTTGACAAGGGATGCATGGACGTGCTTTGTAAGACGCAAAAATGCTTTCAATCGATCAGCACGATTTAGTGTCCAGGCGCTGTCAACGGCGGCCAGATGAGGAACTCGTGGCCTGGAGCACAGCTGTATGGTGTCGATGTCGTCTAGGCAGGACACCGCGTTGTGCACGGTGGGCCTCTGCCTTCAGGAGAATATCCATGGATCTGCACTTATTGCAGCCCTGCCTGGGAGAACAAAAGAAATGGCAGCTGCAGGATGGTGTGGGGTTGATTTTGCACAAGGGCTCTCAAGTCGTGTGCCAGCCTTGTCAACTTCAATGAGCGCATCTTGAAGCTTGCACTGACGGGCGGTCCCATGGAACAGCAGTCGTTTGCTGTTACAGCCCCCACAGTGGCTGTCCAGAGGAAACTGTCTCACTTTTGCCATGGATTTCCGTGCCGCCAGGCAGTCCAGCCCGTGATCTTCTGTACATCCTGGAGGTTACAACGCTGGGCTTGGGCCTCCTGGCGACGCGCTGTTCACTTGCAACAATGAGTCTAACAGAAATGGAATGTGCATGGGGGACTTCATGGAAACAGTTAACCGTTGCCACTATTGCCAAATTCCGGGGTTCGAGCAGGTGGACGGTGAACGCGCCGGCCGCCCAGGTGGAGACTTGTCTCGGCTGGACATATTTGGTCGGAAGGGGGTGGATTGGCAGCATTGGGAACTCAGGGGCCTGCGGCCACTTATTCAGCTGTGAGTCTGATCACGGGGTTGTCTCTTGAGGAGGCCAGAGGGGTTGCGTCAGAGTGGGGCCCCCTCCCGGAGAATTCCCATGCGACAATTGGGACTGGAGGAAGGTACTGGGGGATAACAAGCTTTGTGAGCAGTATACTGTGGCGGTGCATGACAGGTTCAACACTCTTGTGATGAGCTTGAAGACAGGGGCTCCAGCGCGGTTGTGTGATGTCCTCGCTGTCGCCGACAACAGGGAAATGGCATTGGAGATGCTGCCTGGAAGAAGGAAGAGGACTGCTGCCTTTGCCTCACACGGCAAGTCAGCGAAGCCAGAGAAAAACCTGAAGTTCTGCGGCCGGGGAGGCACCGTACTGGTCCCCGGGGGTGCCAGGCAGAACCTTGATGCTTCTAAGGCTGCCACTTGATGATGCCAACGGTGTGGTGTGCTTGGGGGCGTGTTGGGTCCGGGGCTGGGGCACTTGACGCCCTGCATCTTGGGGGCAGCTGCTGCTGCCTGGGAGCCTTGGGAGCTGACCGATGGGGGGCGCCCCCGACTGTGGGAATCAATGGGGTTAATGAATGGGCTGGGGAGCGTCTTGAACGCGTGGTTTGTTTCAGCACTTGTGGTTTCTCTACTTGTCAAGCCGGTTCAGAATAACGCTGGCCTTGATGGACCTTTCTTCGGTCGCAAGATGGCAGACGCCCTGATCCCGTCCAGGCTGGACCTTTCGCTGTGGAGGAGCTTCGGATCTGCCTGAAGGGGCTGAACAACACCAGGACACCTGTCCCGACGGCATTCCTGCGGTGGTCTGGAGGAGTCCACTGTTCCATGATCAACTGTTATATTTTGTAACAACACGTACGGGGAAGCAAGCAGCTGCCTTTTCGGCATCGTTCATCGTTCCTCTGCCAGAGAGGGGGCGGCCTCCGGCAGCCCCAAACTACAGAGGCGTCGCACTGTCACCACTGGCCTCTAAGATCTGCGGCTACCTATGCTGCTCAACAGAATCACTCCTCATATAGTCCCATTCTCATACGGAGCCGGACGGTTTTGCGCGGGGGCAGATTAACACTACTCAGATGCCTTGCCCTCAGAGGATCATGGGGTGATGGGACGATTTGAGAATTTCCAAGAGGGGTCAATTGTGTTCGTAGATGTTTCCAAGGCTTTTGACAGTTGTAAACAGGAATGTAGTGCTGCATATCCTCGCCAACTCCGGTGTCCCAGGTGATGCTGTCAAAGGCCTTGCCATCATGTATGGATAACCCATATAGCTTGGGATGCATGACCATGGTGGGCCCGGCCACAGGAGTTTCCCTAACAACTACTGGAATCCTCCGGGGAGATACTCTTGCTCCCTATCTCTTTTAGTCCGTGTTTGATTACATCCTCAGACAGAGGTCTTGACTCATGGGCAACGGGGGGACTCACCATAAACCCAAGCGGTTCTAGAACGTCACCAGGGTCGGTATCTCCCCGACCTTGAACTGCGCAGATGATCTTAGCTCTAACAGGCCGATCTGATATGTGTGCACAAGAGTCATACTGGCATCGCATTGGGGTGGCTGCCGGCGGGGTCGGCCTGCATCTGGGTACCATGGGGGCTTGAATGTTTGGCTGTCCGGTAGGAGGTGGTATCGCCTGTCTGCGCAGCAGATGGTGGCCGCCTCGTGGATTCAAGGACTTCGGGTATCCAGGGTCCTGTGTTGCCGGTTACAGCGGGAGGGACCTTCCCTGTCCCCACGCACAAGGACAAGCTTTGGAATGCCTGCAGTGAACTGCGCCACTTGTGGCAATCTGGTGTCTCCAATTCAACCAGGCTGGAATTCTTTGGAGCCTGTGTAGAGAGTGTCCCTGTTGTGTGGGTCTGGGACCTTGGCCATGG
>JAMKCH010039984.1:0-12894 GCA_023653785.1 Ophioderma brevispina
TACGAGGCTAGTAATTCGATGAAACTGGAATAGCGCTTTATTTAAGGAGGCAGGGTATGTCATACTTTTTGTCATACCTTGCGAAATATCGATTTAGGATCCAAAGAAGTGCTTTGAAAAGCTTTGAAAGCAAATGATGTAATAAGGTCAAAGCCAATAACGGGGTTCTATTCTCTAAATGCAAAAGAGTGAATTTCACTCTTTTGGAGTGGGCCCTGTAGTCACTCCAAAAGAATGAAATTCACTATTTTGCATTTAGAGAGTAGTAAACATCATACTGTTGGAGAAAGTCATCTAAAACGGTGACATTCCGCAAATTTTGTTAACAATAATTACATTTCCTTCCAAAGCAGAAGATATCAAATTTTAAGGTTTTAAAACCCGTCATATAAATAGCTTACTTCGGTTTACTTCGGCGAAATGTCGTTTCTTTTGAGAGATTGGAAGTTAATTTTAACACAAGTCTGTACACAACATAAATCAATAGCCAGCGATAAATCCAATGACCATTCAAGGTTTCAACCTGGGACCCACTGACTTTCTCCTAACAAAAACATATTTGTATTGCCCGCTTGACTTACGCACATAGCATCACTCCAAAACATATTTCTCCCAATTTGGGAATTCCACATCATACCTAATCTGAAAGAAGATACACTAAACATATATTACTGTGTATGTAGGGCGAGTATATTAAACTCCTAAAATAAACATCTTTTCACAACATCGTTCATGCCCCACTACATCTAAGCTTTGACACCTTTGGTAGTTAGTATAGACCCTCTCCATCAATGCAAGGTGTTAGTTTTCTCAAATTGTGGTGTCACCTTTTCAATAAGGGCCAATTTAAGGTTACCCGGGGATCAAACTTTTAAAATGCTCCAAACATGCTGAAAAGTTTGTCATATTGTCCGTCTAGTCATAAGGATTCCAAAGATGTATAGTGACACCACATTTGAGACCGCTAACTTACTTACACTGATATAGAGGGTCCATGTCTAAGCGTGCATTTTAAACAACAATTGCGTGTAGGAATGTTTTGGCACGTTTAAAGCTGCTAGTCTAGTAGTACTTACGACCTCATAAAATTCAATCCAGGATATGCAAAGCGATTAAATTAATACACATTGCATGCATAGATGGAATTTATATAATGTAGTCAATAACTTTTGTATTTGTTGATTTCATTATTCTTATATTTTTTTGCCTCGCAGGAGATGTTTTGTCCCAATGCAATTTTTATAACATTCAGTAAAATAGTCTTGAGGGCGAGATCTTCAATTGATCATTTTTTTATTCATTTTATTTCAGTTGAGATCTCATCGTTGTCTGAAAATGATATAGTCGCTTCCATAGAACGTATTCTTACTTACTCTTACAATATATCCTTAGGAAAACAATTTTTAGCGATTTTCAGTGCTAAGCGGAAACTCAAGTAAAGGGACCGTTAAAGTACACTTTAATTTGTGCTGAAGGTGATTGATACATTGGGGGCCAAATGATTTCGTTAAATCTAAGTGCTGCAAGTGATAAGCGACATTCCACTAACTGATAGTTTGATAAATGTAGTATTTTACACGAGGCACTCCTCCAGGTAAAATGAATTACTAGTTTATTAATGACGGCCTTTGGGCAAAATCTGTCGGTATAGCCTGTGAATGATTGATATCACCTGCATAACATTTCCATTCAGTCTCTGAGTAATCTAAATGCTGACGAGCTTGCCTCTTCCATTGTAAAATTAAATTCTTATTATTTTGGTCTGTGAACTTTACTGGAGTCCATTTCGTGACTAGTAAATTCAACAGACGTTTCGTTTAAAAATCCTCTATCTCTCGATTCTTTCCTCAAACTCTGGCAAAACCTCTCCATCCTGTCACCAAAGAAGAGCTACCTGTTTTTGGATCACAAAGTGAACTCCGCCCCATGAATATACTGCGATGGCTCGCATTTAGCACTTTAAGGGAGGTGGACCCAATAGTTTGTTTTTCGCGCTCCATGTTTTAACGCGAGGTTATTTTTTTTTTCCAAATTTTATGTAATGGCCTATTTTCAGTTGCGCATAATATGGGGGGAAGAAATCAACACCGACCAGAGCGTTTTTATGATAATTACATATAATAAGCATTTTGTGTGGCTCTAAATGCCAAAGTTTTTTCCCCTTAAATCGTACTAGTGTAACCTTTTTAATGTTTTATTTTCAGCAAATGGTACCGATTTCCGGCAAAAAGTCCTTGGGGACGTGGTGTTTCCATTTTTCGGCGGGAGAATTTTGTGGCGCCGTTTAACACTTAGTGACCGGGGGGCAGTGGCGTACCGAGGCAGTCGATTTCAGAGGTGGCAAAATTTCCAAGTCGTCCCGCCAGAGGGGTAAATTCTTAACGGAAGTGATCTGATAATAATTTTTTTAAAAATCGAAGAATAAATATTGTTTTTTTACGATATAATGTGCATATATACATAAAAGAAACAATTATTACTAACAATAAAAAAATTAAACCCTTTTGTTCTGCAAAGCCATGTTTCAGTGAGAACGTTGCTAAACTTTTACTGCTCTAACTACAAATTACGTTTATTTTTACAACACCTTCAAAAATACGGATTGACTAAAATGTCAAGTTTTGTATAAATATATGTGGAGTAGAATACAACATAAAATAAGTTTTTCACAAAAAGATTGATGTAAGTGTGAGGCTTATTGCAATTTTCAGTCTTTTTGCCCAATTTTCACGTGTTTTGAAAACAATGTTTTGCCCTAATTGTGTCAGCCCCAAATAATGAATTTCCTTTTTTTTGCTGATTTATTGTATCTTTGACCCTTTACACGTGGTTATAAATTTCTCCTAAATTCTGCGGTAATTGGTTTTCCCAATGACCCCCCTCCCCCCCCCCCCCCCCCCCCCCTTGGGCACCAACGAAGTGAAAACCCCCTGGTCACCAAAAGTGGTTATCGGTACCACTGATTTTACTTTCTGCCTGTTTGTTTGTTTAATTTGGATATACCAGCAGAAAGTACCCATAACATTATGCAAATAAAATAAGAATACAAAATAACACTGACAATTATACAAAATCAGAAATTTTATAAAACTGGGCACCTAAAAAAAGGTTGTACATACAAAGCATACTTGGGATGAAAACACCTGACACCAAGCTGACAAAACCAGGATAAGCCCATTATGCCTGCCAACAAACACAGAAGGAGCTATTTCCAATGGGGTCCTAAAAACAAAGCCAGGCTGTGAGTGAGCGGGGGTGCGGGGAACCTAAAAGTTATGATACAATGGGAAGAAAAAGGAAAGCCATGGAGGGGGACTAACTGGTAAAACAACTCAGCCATTCTTGGCTCAGAGTATTACAAGCAATGTTTTTTTCACATTCATTTTAAACCCCTCGTCCAACGCGAGGGGGGGGGGGGGGGTGGTGGTTACACCCCCCCTCACCCCCCCCGTGACTTGACCTTCGCTCCGTTGCGCTAAATGCCAAAAACTTTCGTAAAACGCTTCTAGGTAATCGTTCTCCCTCATCCTTTCCGGTCATGTTGGCAAAAAAAAATGTGAAGGTAGCACCTGTCACCGAGGTTAGGGTATGCGTCAAAGTCGAAGGTGGGGGGGGGGGGGTGGGTGACCACCCAAGGATATTTTATGGTGCCTTTTGTTGAAATATTATCACAGTATGGCTCTAAAACTCTATGTGTTTATTTTCAAAACTATTCAGTTGCCATCATTTAGAGCTGACCGCATGAAAATCCGATATTCCTACGTTTTTTAGCGCAAAATCGTATTTTCCGCGCCTATTTTTCTGTGAAGCGGACAGAGTTGAGAAGGGGTCATGTGATCAGAAAATAGGCCCCTTCATATATTTTCAGTGAATTCGCCGCGGGAGTTTGTGCTCGTAAGCATAAGCGATTAGATTTTAAACAAGTAATATTTCAACATGGATTTGAAATTCTAGTCTAAAATATCTCATTGAAGCACTGGACATTATATAGATTGTTCGCGTTTAGTATGTAATTACACTGTCAAAAACAAGGTTTTTTTCATTAATATATTTTTTTAATGTCAATTTATAAAATATCTAACAAGAGGCAATGCATATATCTCCAAGTCAAGAAATCACGAACTGTTTCAAAAACAATGAATAATTGGTACTGTACAGATGACCCACTTTTCCTTATTTGTAACAAATCCAGTAGTTCGTGAGGTTTCTAAATAAAGCTAAGGCTCAAAACGTCGACTTGGGAGGGATTGTTATGGTTAAGGGCGAACAAAAAGCTTTGTAGGATGACAGGGATGCATTATCTGACACTGTTGCTATACAGTTGGAATAATTTTTTGTTCAGACTCCAATGCTTTTCAAACGTATTTCCTCCTTGAATGCCTCAGTAATCATACTAGAGTACGGGAATGATTACATAATGAGTCCACTACCCCACGTGAAGTGGATCCATGCATATTTTTGAATTACGTAACAATGCCTTTTTGGGAGCTATAAAATGCCCGACGTCTGTTGTTTGTTTCCTGTTTCCCTGGCTCCAAGCCTGTGATGCACCAAAAACCCCACTGTTTCGATTTGTTGTTACCTACAAACAAACACAGAGGTTCTCTAGGCTTGCCTCATCCAACGGCATTTGTCAATGTACTTCCAAAATAGTGCTTGCACTCCCTACTTGAAAGGTACAAACAAGCCAACCGTTCGTTGATTTCCTCGGGATAATTGCAGAGTTATGGTCTGTAATCCCCAGACATCATCGAGAGGTGCGTCCATTTGAGGCCACGAAATCTAAAATCAGGACGACCACGAGTGACTACCAGACGAGATGACGCCGCTGCTTAATCTGTGACGTTGAGCCCGGAAAATGTGCCAAAGCCGTCTGCGTCGTTTGTGGAGAGGACACTATGGGAATCAACTGGTTATAAGAGCGAGACGAATGACCAAAGGTTCACGTCTAACCCTTCACCACAGAGTTGCTCGACTTCGCTGGGCTAGGAGCACAAAGATTTCATCTCGGACACTGCAAAATGGTTGTTTTTATGGAAGAGAGAGCCGCCACATCATTGACCATCAAGGGTCCAGGTTCATTGATTACGTAGTGAGAACCTCCGAAATGACTGTATTCGGGAATCGACTCAAGTGGTGGCGGCTCAGTAATGGTGTGGTGCCGGCATCATTATGGAAGAAAACGTGACTGGTGGTTCCAAATGGAAAAACCAAGAACGCCGTCGTGTACCTCGACATTCTGGAAAACTACATTGCCAATGTCAAGAAGGTTTATGTCAAAACAAATCGTCTTGCAAGACGACAACGCCGCGCCGCACAGGGGCCGCGTGTGAGACAATTTCTTGATGCAAGGTGCGAGCAGATCCCATGCTGGCTTGCTTGCTCCCCCTTCTAGAACCCTAATCGAGCATGGCTGAGATGCCTTAGGATGAGCCATCATGACAGTGACAATCTTCCTCAAACTCAACATGATTTAGCTCAGGTTCTGATCGATTAGTGGGACTCTCTGCCCATTGACATTAAAAACAACCTTGTGGACAGTATGCCATGACGTCTTGACGCACGGATTCATGCCAGGGGTGGCCATACTAGTGACTGATTGACATTTAAAAGAATACCATGGAACATTTCGGTGCATGAAATCACCCATAAATGTGTTATCTGTAAATCAGACGGATGTGAAAAAATGTAACAAAATCCTTAAATCTCCTGTTCAAATACCCCTTTTCCTTTCAGGCTAAGGACATAGTTCGTAAAGGGTTAATTGTTGATAAAATTCATGGTGATATGTTCGCAAGAGACTGGTCAATCAAGAAGTGTGGGGATATACACCCTATATAGCATAAATAACTCACACTGTAATATAATCATTCCATAAAAAGTGGTAAAAATATTTTATTGCAACTTTATGAGCAACATTGTATAATCCTAAGTTGATAAAAAATTTAAGGCTGACTCAGACATTTCGAAATATATTTGTTTTGTGTATTAATAAAACATGTTCTCCTAGAACTAAAGATAGTCACATAAAATGCTCAATTCAAAAGTTTGAGATGAATTTTGATGCAGTCTTAACATTTATGTATAGTATTAGAGTACCTTAGGATACTGTGTATAACAAAAATTCCGGATCCGGGCATTTTAACCAAGTTGTGATTTTCAATATGAAGAACTTCGAATTGAGCTTAGCTTTTTCACACAGTGATTAGTATTATGGGCAATAATTATGTATATGTAAAAAATGTGTTTGAAAATTGAGGGCACCCTTCTCGGGAAATCTCTGAATCAGCCTTTAAGCTTATGCGTTTATTGCACATGGAATCAAAATCACTCAAATTAAAAATATACTAGTCAACTGTATAAACAAAGTGCTCTTAATGGAATTTAACTTGACGTTATTTTACCACAAACTCTCTCCTTTGGATTATAGCCCTTTACACAGCTTCGTTTGATGCTGCAGCATTAGGTGGAAAATGGCCTTAGATTTCGACAAGCCAGGGCGCGAATAATAACATTTGCAATCATATATAAGATTGACCATTGGGTTGTGTAGTTCATGGAAATATGTGATGGAAAACTTTAAAGTGATGCCAATTTGTATAAACCATCATTTTCCAAAAGAGCCGCCATTTTAAAGGTTAATTGTTGTAATACCTTCTGGAAGGGTGTTCCGTCAACTCGTTCATCTCAATCCAGGTATACCCCATCTCTTCTCTTTTTTACTTCTTCTTCTACAACACCATCACGATTATCTTCTCACTCGACTACCCCTCTCTCTTCCCCGCGATTTCTCTAACTTTCTCTCTCTCCATAAAAGAGTTCCCTTGTCGACCTCTCTCAAAGATACCAGCGCTAAAATACCAATTCTACGCATTTAATTTACTAAATACGCTACATACACAACCCAGATACGAAAAATAAACATTATTATAAGCAGGACAACGTCCAGAATCCACATTGTTTATGTAAGCAGGTATTTCCATGACAGAAACAGAATGAACACAATTTTATTAAATTATGCATCATCTTTAAATCAAAAGTCTATGTACAGAACCTAAGTAACATTTGTTACTTGTCTTGCATGTGGGGAGATTCATGAGTTTGCCCATAATGATAACGAGAGTGATATTGATGCTACTCTAAAAGTTATTAATATTGCTTAAATAGCAAGAGGGTTATCTCTTTGTTCATGCTGCGGAGTATTAAACGGCGTATTCCTTTGTGTCGTGAAGTACTGTACTACTGTTATATGTAGGCTTTCACGTGGTCAATTCTATGAACTTAATAACTTTAAGAAATTATTTTAAATATAAAATGTATCACAACATTTGTTTTTTATATATTACTGTTCAAGTAATCACTTATAGGGGCATTTCGTGATCCACAGCCTCGTCCCCCGACTTACCTTAAAATGTTGAGATTTTTATATCATCTGAACCGTTAGCCTTAGCTATCCACGTGTGTCCAATCATACGTGCAAATTCGGTCGCATCTGTAAGAAATTCGCAATTTTGTATTTTCTGTCCGTAAACGGACAGAAATTACAGCACAGTAGCCTATGGGACCGTGGGAAACGAGCAATTGCTGATAACACAAAACCGCAAGATCGGGATCAGCTCAAATTTCGAGAATAAGCTTTTCTCAAGGATATCTAGTGATCAATGAATAAAACAGAAGGTGCTGAAATCACGAAATGCACCTTAAACTTGAATGTTTAATATTCACCACTCATTTGTAATAGCAAAGTTTATCATATTAAAACAAGGGAGTTTTGTCAACAATGACAGCTTATTGATCATAATGTTTTTCGTGCATGTGTAGATCTTCCTAACAGTTTTCTGAATTAAAGGCGAAAAGGAAAATCAGTATGAAATCGATTAAGACAGAATATACATTTAAGGAATTATTGTTAATTTAGTCACCGATTTCCCGACAGAGTGGGTGATTGGTTTTAGTCATCAGTCGTCATTTTACTTCAAGATGTACCTCATGTGTAACACTATATCACAAATCAGTGATACCGATCTTTGTGAAATCGCTAACATCAGAAGAGCATCGCCCAATTTAACTTGATTAGCTCGCTCTGTAGGTAGGAATATTAGGTCATTTGGGAAAACGAGGTTGCATAGGTCTTGATTTAACACCTTATGTTACATTTAATGTTACAATAAAATGGTAAGGGAACGCCATGGTTCCCGAAGGTAAGCCTTGATTTTCTTAATGATATAGGTTTTTGTCCGTAAGGGGATATACTGCTTCTAACTTAACGTGATTTGGTTTATAATTGCATAGGATTGTGAAACTTTTCTGATAAGAAAGAAAGGCTTCTAGAAATACCAAAAAGCTAATACTCCATGATAAATAGAAAAACACCCCTGAAATAAATAAACCAGGATAGTTTACTGGTGTTAGGAGCAACACATGAAAAGTTCCCAAGTTTCCCCTCTTGTGCTAATTAAGCAAAAGGGGGTAAATAACATTCCAAATGCGTTAAAATGTATACCAACGTTTATGTCATGTCATAAGGATTAAAAAAATATAGTTTATTATATAAATTATGTATGGATAAAATTGTTCAAACTGGAGGTAACAGGTCAGAATGCTCCTATTCTTTTCAGAAGCTTATTAAATTGTTCGTCTCATTGCGTATAAAATGAAAATATAATATTTAAATAGTAATTTCCTTTATATGGCTCGTTATGACAGGTTGCTACAGGGTTTCTGTCTGGGGTATATTCTTTCACCTCTCTATTCCAGGTAGTATATAGACTGGAACATGTAACAAACCAAGAGGCATTCAATGGACGCTTTCCCTCATTAACTGGATTTGATTCTGCAGACGATAGCCCTTTTGCCCCGCACGACCATATTCAAGAAAAACAGATTACTTAGCGCAACAAAGATGACTGGATATCAATGAAGAGTAAATTCTAAGCATGCAAATCAATTACACTCAACAAACCCACTGCTGACAGAACGACAAAAATTAAAGAAGCTTATTCCTATGGTCCAAAAACTGTTCAACAGTGTGTCAAATGTATTTATCTCTGAGATGCGGAATATTGGTACGTCACAAAAGCTGACAAAAATAACATTATCATTATTCTAAGTGTCTCAATAATAGGTTGCAGAATATTTTACACTATGATAATTTCCATCAATGCTCTGTATGAAGGAATAGATGAAGGATCATTGCAACAGAAATTTGTGGTCGCAACTGAGAAATCTGGGCACCTCCTTCGAATGTCAAAAGTAATATACCTAACGTAGCTCTTAGATGGACGTCACAAGAGGAAATATGTGGAGGAGATCAAACCGTCCTGTTAGAAATGTGAAGAGGAAAATCTTACTCAGAGAGCGGCTGGACAGAAAACAAAGTGTATGGGTGAATGCCGGTGTGGCAGGAGATATAGTCCTCCAGGCTCACAGTCCGGGAACAATGGCGAACAATAGGACAATCGGTTCAGTTGACTCTTTACGCAACATTAGTTTCACGCTTTATTCCGTCGTCGTCTATGGAGCCCGGACTATGATACCTGCCGGACAATGATTACTTTCACACCGGTGTGAAAATCAGATGGAGTCTGCCGGGAGCCATAGTTTGATAAAGAAATAAACGAGAAACTAATGTTGCGTTAAGAATCACTTGCCCTAATCGAGTGCCCTATTCTTTACCGTGGTATATCCCAGGATAGGATATGTTACCGTATCTGAAATTAAGACTCGTGTTTTCGATTTTGATCAATTTATAACAGAAAGGAATGAAATTAAATAAACTTAATGAGTAATCGTATGCCCAGAGAAGTTTACAATGATTCAATGAGCACTTTAAAAAGTAAACATTTTAATGGGTTCACCATGATGTGAATGACAAGTGATGTGATATACTACTTTATGTCAATAACGTGCGATTTACATTGAATTTGTACCGATAATAGTGTCTATGAATACAATATACCTGCAATATGTATGCATTCAATGCATTCAAAACGTATTCAATAATACTTTTTATAATAACTTGAACAAAATGTATTATACGAAAAAGCACATTTGATTCTTTTAAAATCTATTTTAATATGTTGCTACCGCTTTGGTGTTTTTCATTGAGCTCATAATTGTTGCCCGCAATATACAGCTTGTTTTTCTAAATTACTCAGATATTCCCATTGTACTTAAATATGGTTCAAGTATTCTATTAACGATTGCCTCTTCCCTACAGGAGAAATCGCACCTTAATGCAACAGTCTGCCGAATCAAGTATAAGCTATAGACCGAGTAATACCCTCAAGAAAATATGCGTATCATATTTAGAAAAAAAATCGCCCTGTGTCCTCCGGAGAGCATTGTTTTACAATTTAAAGTAATTTAATTTAATTTGAAGTCAAAGGAAGGTGCGAGATTCAAGACCTTGACGATGCATTTCCAAGTGCTCTGTTTTTACTGCATTTCGGGTAGAATAATTAAGTTAAATTTTCGACGTAGTTCGTGGTGATCTTTATTTCGAAAAGATTGATAGCATTTAAACGGAGTAATATCATAAACAAAAACTCATCAAGAGGTCAGCTTTTGCGTTTTCTTCTGGCCGTAGGGAAAACAAACGTTGTAGGCTACGTCCATGGTACGTGATTTGGAAAGATGTATTATATTTTAGACGTGAGGATAAACCAACAGTAAATCTCTCTATTTGGTCAAATGACAATCTTATCAGGGACACGCCGCGATGGAACTGACGTAAGTTTGGGCTTTAACAGAGTCGGGCAAGGACAACCCTGTGTTCGATACTAGATTTAGGGAAAGTGGATTTAGGCTTCTGTGCAAAATGATACGAAACATTTACGTTAGCGGGGTCATTTTCTTTTTAAATGAGCAAGTGCACCCTCCTAAAATTTGCCAAATAGGAGTAAAATCACATTTAACGAGTTTTTGTTTGCAACTCAGAGGTGCAATAAGTATAGGTTGAGTACAAAAGCTCAGAATTTTTGAGTTTCGCGCCATTTCAAAAATTCTTAGAACGTCTTTTATTCAATTTAGTCTCAGTCTCAGATATCACGGCACGCGTATCAACTTCATTGCAACACAGGCTACACACCACGTTTAAAGCGTATATTGACATGAGTAGGCTCATGTCGATTATCGAACCATTTCTTACTCAACTTTCCTTTCCAATACCTGATTTGTTATAGTTCATAGCATGTTTTTGTGATGTTAAAAATATGAATTTTTTATGGGTAAGACTTTTTGCAGGATCGGTTTTGCACAGTTATGACAGAAATGGCCGTATATATGCAACTTAACACCATATATAAATGTAATTTATATCACTATGTATTTGCTATTTATAAGAGTGAACTTTCTGAATTGCCGTACGTATTGGCAGTGATGTCAAAGAAAATGCGTCCCTCTCCCTGAACAGAGCGCTATTTCTCCTCATTGATTCCATACTGATGATGATGATGGCGATATTATGATTAATGATTATGCTATGATTATGCTGATTACTGTCAATATTACAAATACTATAGCCATAACGTCCCTAGAGGAAAATTTGACTATCACTGCAAAAAGGATCTAGCGTTATCTTTCTTGTTAGATCTAGGTCAATTTCCTCCTTAAACAAGGCAGTGGTCTGCTCCGTCATTTTTTTTCTTCAAAAAGTGCATTTAAATGCAGAGAGATTAGGGACATAATAAAATACTTGCTAACCTGGCAAACGTGAATATTTTAATATCTCAAAAGACACAATAATGGCTGCTTTTCCTTCTGCAATGTTCTTCTTGTGGATGTGTGTTTACTTTTTTTGTACTTGTGCAGTGGTCAATTGCAAACAATGATTTCATTTCGCCTAGGAAAATATTATTTCAACTTCACCATAAAAATTCCACATTGAAGTAATATACAACTGACCTTCCTTCTCGTTTGTGGTTATTAGAGTAAGACTAGTAAAAGACTAGCATAACAATGCTCTACCGTCCCCTTTACATTCAATAAAGCAAGTTGTTGACCCGCGCGCATTTGTCTAAGGGTTGAATTAAAAGCCTGTTGGATGCTGACATCAACGTCTATTGTGACAGCTTATAACATCTGGTTCATTGACACTGACTTAATTGAAATTCAATCCGCAGATCTAATGTGATTAAATCAAACGCGTCAAGTGTAGCTGATTAATTTATTACAAATAACACCTCTTGATAAAGGAGATGAAGCACTAATTATAAAGATAACGTCGATTTGGTTATTCCTCTTTATCCACTTTTCTGTCTCTTACTTCATGTAGATACCAAACATGTGTAACACGCGCAGCCTGGCTTAAGGGCGTTCATCGCTTTCGTAATGAGACTCGTGTTTTCTAAAATAAATAAGACAAATTAGTGTCCGTCGTTTTATAGTAGATAAACAAGATAAATAAATATTTTCCCATGTTACCTGGCGGGGAGGACTGGAGGAAAACACGTTTGTTTATTTCCATATCACTAGAGCAGCCAAAGAACTAGGGAAAGTGTTTTCTGTCTAGTCCACTCAAGGCATACAAGTCATGCCAATTTAAGCTATGTGCATATACAGTATACATATTCAAAATACATATACCTTCAATTATATACATATTCAATATGTTTGCAATACAAGCATAAATGGTTTTGTTATCATAAGGTATATACATCTAATTTACCCCAAATTTGAAAGAAGAAATGATGCAATTTCACTGAAAAAATAGCCAGCTCTGAGAAGTTTTGAAAGCCGATTTTTTCGACATTACACATAGTAAAAAGTTGGTTTGTGAGATTTTTCAATATCATCAAATAATTTGAAATATTTGGATTTTGTAATATGGGGTAAGCAGTGATTCGATTTGTACCTGAAGGCTAAGTGTACCACACTTTATCACCATCTAAACTT
>JAMKCH010039985.1:0-18719 GCA_023653785.1 Ophioderma brevispina
TTAGATATGGTATTTAAAACATAATTTGGAGCCTTCTGTTTTCCATACAAATTGTGTACATGCATGTGGAATTTTGTTTAAAACAAAACAGCCCAACTCATAATTGACTTCCACGCATAAGAAATAACTCGGGATCAGAAGGTGCTTAACCCAATTAAGTTTTTGAGCTTCAGAAAAGATTAATGCATGCAGATCATCCTAAGCTAAGTCCCCCGTTATCATAATCATTCAACATACCAAAATTTCGTTACTCTTCGTTTCCTCCATCCCCTCTCCAATAATTTGATAAAACGTTGGTTTGAAGTTTCCTTGAAAAAATGTTTTAGAATATTGATACAAGCACAGAGAATAAAATATTAATGGGGTAATAATAGATTTAACCAACCGTCACTTAACCGTATCACCCAAAAAAAATAAGGAATAAGTGGGTTTAATCAAATATTTGGTGCGAAGGTTTGAGTGACTTATTTTATGTAAAAGAGTTCGATTCCAAAAAAAAAGCATCTTATTGACCGTAACTCAGACATGTTTGTGATATTGCCATGTTGTTTGACTAAAATCATATAAAATATCTTTTTACTTTGGGTGTTTTGACTAGCATAATGTAATGTAAAAAGGGTCACTGATTCATAATAAAAAAAAATGCATTCTTATTGGCTGTTTGCTAGATTTGTAGGTGATTTTCATATTTTTTTGGCCAAAAATAGCTTTTTTCATCAAAAATCATATTTTTTAAACTTTGGGTGCGCTGACAAACGAATCTAATGTAAAATGGGATCTGATTTAAAAAAATAATCTTAATTGACGGACTGAACACAACTTTTGACATGTTGGTTATTTGGTTGACCATTGAAAACATGTGTGTAAAATATGAAACATTTTGAAACAAGTCTAAAAGTCAAAATTTTTTCCTGGTTGAAGTTTTAGCAATAGACCGTATTCCAATTCGTTTCCATGTTAAAGGGGCAAGTGAAACCATGGTCCCACTAAACCTCGTACAACTCTAGTTTGATCTCCTAGCTTTCTGCTGCACTTTGCATTAAAGTAAGTTGGTGGACAACCGGTTGGGTGTCCATTTGGCGCTGTGGAGGTTTCTGTTGGATTCCTGGGAGATAAACCTTTAGCTGAGAAGATCGGCTTCAAACATGGTAGTAAACTCTTGATATTCTTTATTCCGTTATCCACATTGCTTAGAGGCCTGTAGGCCTCTGGTATGAATCTCCGCGTAGGTCGTGGTCACAAGTATTTGGGGGGGGGGGCAAAATTGGGATAGCAATGGGGTTTGGGAGCAGTCCTCTCTTCAACTCAGATCCAGGGCATCAGTGAATCCTTGCCAGTTTTGCTTTCCTTATAGTCAAGCGATGCTTTAAAGGCACTTTATTTTTCTCTTGAAGGACTTGGAATCAATAAGATCGACGGCAACATCCTGTGCTACTAATGTGCAGAGCATGCTTGCCCTGATATGGGAAAGATCAACCCATGTCAAAATGCTTGATTCGATGTTCAATGCCTCCTGCCGCTTGACAACAGGATGTCCTTTTCGTTCAACACCAATGGAGAACTTATACATCCTAGCAGTGTAGCGAGCTTGCAAGAGCGTAGCTGCCAAGTAGCTAAGTTGGGAAGCCCCAAAAAATTTTTGTGGGGGTCCCGGACCGAGACCTGCTGCCAACCGCCTTAAAATCCAGAGAAGAGAGAGAGAGAGAGACAACAGAAGAGAGAGAGGTTATAAGCAAAGCCAACTCTGGGAAACAGTCTCTAATGATTTACGAAGGTAAGTCGCCTTGTGGGACAGAAAGACCTTGCTACCACCAGATGCAATTATTGGTATTGAAACCTGGTAAGCATCTCCCACCTGAAGCTGACTACTCATGGGCAGAATGGCGATCTCTCAACAGATTGGAACCGAATCGTCGCGGCCAATCTCAGTTTCCTTGCAGAAGTGGGGCTCCTGGAAACAGATCAGAACACTACCTCCTGGGCTGTGGGACAGCACCACAGACAATGGGAAAATCGCTTGGTCTATCCACTGTTGTGGGCAACAATGCACAGACAGGACCTTGCGGAATTTTCAGTGAAGCAGCCAGACATTGTAACCATCTCGGCTGAGATAATATTTGTGAGAAGCCCACCACGGGTGGGTTTGGGTACCCGATACAAGAAAAAACCAAAACACACCAACAGGAATCTCCGGCCTCACTCCCTGTTTATAATCCGCAAACCCGTCTACGGCACACACTGCTCTTAGTCCCGCCGGGAGACCACGCCCCCTACTATTGGGAATTTAACCAACCGGCTCACCACTTTCCCTACTGGGGAATGTATTATATTTCCCACCCCACTTTTAATCTTCCCTTTATAATGACACCGTGCCGCCCGGTAGGAAATTAGCCCCGCCCTGGAAAGAGAAAGAGCATAAATACACCCCGCTGTCAGTTGTTTCCGTTAAGGAATCCCGGAATCCCTTTCCCATCCACACGCGCTACTCACCAGAATGGCTGCCTCGCTTTTTCCCGTTCTCGGAAGTTTTAATTCACTACAGGTCCGGAGCGGGGGGGAGTGCAGTAAGGAACACGCGTAGCAATGTCACACATAATCCAGTCCAGACCCCAGTCCGCTCTCGGGATACTTTTTTGTGACAATATCCCCTACTCGGAAACTCATTTTCTTTGTTCTAAATGTGAAATCGAGTGCCCCCCGACCATTCGTAATCCCCGAAGTCGCCCCGACGATGCCCGACGCCATCTCACAAACCGACAATAAGACTGCTTTTATTATGATCGTGACACTTTTTACATAAATTACGCTAGTCAAACACCCAAAAGTAAATCTGTTCAATTTTATTTATTTTTAGTCAAAAAATGGCCAATATCACAAAAATGTCCTGGTACGGTCAATAAGACTGCTTTTTGAATCCTACGCCCCAGTTTACATAAATAGCCACCAAAACCTTCTGCCAACACCAAAATTTTGATTAAACCACTTATCTCTAGGTAGTAGGGACAGATTTCTACAACGCCAACAGTTAAGAGTTGCTCGATTTGCTGAGTTGGGGGGAAAATTAAGATCATATAAGGCCTTCGTGGTTTTAAAGAAAAACTACCCCAGCGTTTTAAAGGTATTAATCCTCTAAGTCAACCCTTTAGCTTCAAAGGATTGAATCTACTACTTTTTAAGCTCCGATATGTATGCTTCAGATTTTGTCATATTAACTTTTAAAACCTGAACCCTGAAAATAGCAAAATCATTCCAAAGTTTTTACAAGATAAGTGAATGATTCAAAATCCCCCCTGTAAAAAAACAAGTAGTGTGCTTCATCAAATAAATAATTTTCTGTTCCAAATTTCAAAAAACTACCCACCTTGATAACCCTTTATTTTTATTCATTGCTGCCCGAATAAGCAATACGAGAATTTCAATTCAATCGCAAAAGGAAGAAAAAAGGCGAAATTGGACAGCCTTGAAAAATAACCCCTTGACATTTCAATAGGCCTACTCGATGTCCATGTTAATAATATAACTGTCCTATTATTATAGAATGTTGGACCCATCGAATAAAACGGATCGCCCCAAATTAAAAACGCTTCAAGACTTCAAATAAGAATCATGTTCAACGCTGTCAAAAGCTTTTCATGTCAGTAAGACATTGATCCTGGAATATTCCATTCATCTGTAAAATCATCAATCACTGATCGTCCTGATCTTATTATCAAGTTACGACGACGGAACGGATCGGTTTACGGGACGACGCCTTTCTGAACCCATTTTTATCATTGAGAATAAGATCTTTAAGCAATGGTTTTAATTGATTGCCAGTGTTTTGGCTTATAAGTTTATAATCTGTGTCAACAGAGAAATGGGACGATTATTTTTTTGCAAATAATAAATCTTTATCTTTTTTGGAAGGAGAGTAATTACCCCATTTCTATAGAAGAGGATAATAGACCTCATTAATGAAAAAAATTAACTGAATTTATCAATAAACTCAGAAATATCGTTAAAACACAATATAAACTCAGTTCTCCACACTTAGGATTTAGGCCAATCTGTTTTAAAAGGGATACGATTGCGTATGTAGGCCCATGATGGGGTGACGGGGTCCAACTGGGACCGTGACGTGACAATCGGCACTAGTGAGTGTAAGGGGGTCCCCATGACCCAAAAGTAATTTTTTTAAGTTACCATATTGTAAAGCTTTAATCGGTCTAGTTTAAGAACCTTTGATGTTCCACGCGAACTATTGTTCCCATATATATGTTGGTGATGATATTTGGAGCCATCGGGATAGGCCTGCTTAAGAGAACTGACAAAATATAAGGGGTAGGGGTAGCATAACATCATTATCTCCACTTGTCATTGACCAATTGGCCTGATTTTAGGTACAATATTATAGTATAATTTCCTCTAAAAAGGATATCAAAATAAAACATCTTCTATCTGTGACAGGATGTGACCTGGGGCAACGGTCACAAGGTCATAATTTTTAAGCCGATTTCGGCATACAAGGTTCTAATTCTGTATGTTCACATTTTCTAGGATACTGGTTCCCTTCCCACTAATTTTTGCTTAAATATGGCTGAAGTGCATTATTGATGTATATAATAGATAGTCAGAAAGCATAACTTCAAAAATCACATGGAATTAATGATTACATTGATAAAAGTCATGAATTGTGAATAAAAAGGATATTATGATTTGGAGGCGTAAATAGTAGGGGGTGTGTTATTGACACAAAAAGTGAAGTATGAATTTTACCCCAACTCAAAATATGGAGACACCACTAACATAAAACAACCTACCTTTAAAAAAATAAATTCAATATTTCACCAGTTTTTGTTATTGATAAATGTACAAAGATTATTCATAATGGAGCACACTTTTCCTGCACTCACATAAAAGTGCAGATGGTTTCAGAAGTTCATCTCAAAGAACAATGAGGGGATTCCATTCTCTGCCAATGTTGTGAAGGAAATAATTAGTGCAAATGGCCCTATGAAGATTTTAAAATAGAAGGATCTAATGGTTTCTATAGCACAGGTCAAGTTACTCTGGTGATTAACTCATCAACTCTTCATCCAATTTTGAAAAACATTCCTTCCATTTAGCTTCATGGATCAATGAAAATTGATCTCTTAAGGAATAGGCATACTCTGGACTTTTGTCATTTTTCCGTACGAGAACATTTTCTCAAAAATATTTCTTGGATCTTCTTAGGTTCCGAAACAAGGTCCAATTCAACCATTTATAGAGAATTATATTTGCTTCGGATCACTAATAGAGGATCTACATATTCAATACTAAATCTTCAGAAGTTTTTAACTATATTATATCCCCTATCAAATCAGAAATTGTCTGGAGGCCTTTTTCATCCAGACTTTTAGTAAAAAAGGTTTTAGATTGAGACGACATTTTTGTATTCCAACAATTGGACTTGGTATAACCATCAATTAAACCTAAATTCTTCTTAATTTATTTCTGTATAAAAAGTATACAAACTTTAACATTTAATTGACTGAACGTTAGAATATGGGGTATTTAAAAGCAGAATTGAGCCTCCTGTTTTCCCATAAGATAGTGGCTATCATAATGGAATTTTGTTTAAAAACATCCAACTCAAAATTGACTTCCACGCATAGACTACTCGGATCAAGAAGGTGCTTACCCAATTAAGTTGGGTGTGTGCTTCAGAAAAGATTAAGGCATCAACTCATCCTAGTCCCGCCCCTGTTATCATAATCATTACATCCAAATTTCCGATTACTCTATCGTTTCCACCCATCCTCCAAATACTTTATAAAAAGTTGGTTAAGTTTATCTTGAAAATGTTTTCGGAATATATGATACAAAGCACAGAGAATAATTTACCTGGGTCTATACAGATTTAACCCACCGTCACTTTCCCCCCAGTATACCCAGGAGATAAGTGGGTTTAATTCAAATATTTGGTGCAGAGGTTTTGAGTGACTTATTTTAGTAAAATGAGGTGTATTCCAAAAAGCAGTCTTTTGGACGTACTCCAGACATTTGTATGATCTTGCCATTTTTTGAACTAAAATCATATAAATTCATATTTTTCCTTTTGGAGTGTTTTGACTCAGAATTTTAGGTACAAAGGGGTCACTGATCATCATAAAAGCTTCTTATATTGGCTGTATTGTGAGCTTTTGTAAGGTGATTTTCATCATTTTTTTTGGCCAAAATGAAAAAAAATAAAAAATATAGTTTACTTTTAGGCGGTCATCTACAAACGAATCTAATGTAAAATGGGTACTGATTTTCCTTTAAAAAAATAATCTTCATTGACTGTACTGAACCAATGTTTGACATGTTGGTTATTTGTGTTACCATTGAACACATTGTGTAAAATAGAACGTTTTGAAAACAAGTCTCTAACAGTCAAATTTTTTCCTGGTTTGAAAGTTTAGCATACCGGTTACCCAATGTGGGGGTCTTCCCATTTAAGGAGCAAGTGAAACCAGGGTCGCCACTTAACCTCGTACACTCTAGTTTGATCTTCCTAGGCTTCTTGCTGCACTTGCCATTACAAAGTATAGTTGGTGGACAACCTGTTTGGGTGTAAACATTTTGGCTGCTTGTGGGAGGTTTTTGGATTCCTTGAGCTAACCCTTTACTGAGAAAGGGAGCGGCTTCAAACATGGGTAGTATACTCTTGGACTATTCTTTATCACCTTTGCCGTTAAAGGCCTGGTATGCCTCCTGGGTTGAATCTCTCCTCGTCAGGTCGTGTTCACAAGTATTTGGGCAAAAATTTGGGATACAAGGGGGTTTGGGAGCAGTGTCCTCTTCACGTTCAACTCAAGGTCATCAGTGGACTCCTTGCCGCTGCTTCTTATAGTCAGAGGCGATGCGTTAAGAGGCACTTTATTTTCTTGAAGGACTTGAATAATAGATCGACGGCCTAATCCCGTGCTACTAATTGCAGAGCATGCTTGCCCCGGGGGTGTAAATGGGAAGATCAAACCCATGGCAAGAACTCTTTGAATTCATTTTAATGCCTCCTGCCGGCTTGACACAGTATGTCCCTTCGGGTTCACAACCATGGAGAACTTTACTCCTAGCAGTGTGCGAGCATGCAAGAGCGGAGCTGCCAAGTATCTAATGGGAAAGCACCCATGTCCGGACAGAGACCTGCTGCCAAACCGCCTTAAATCCAGAGAAAGAGAGAGAGAGTCAAGAGATAGAGAGAGGTTCTTAAGCAAAGTCCAACCCTCTTGAAACAGTCTCAAGGATTTTAAGAGTCGCCTTGTGGAAGAAAGACTTGCTACAACCGAAGGTAGCATCTATTGGTATTGACCTGTAAGCCATCTCCACCTGAAGCTGACTACTCATGGGGTCTGAATTGCGATCCTCTCACAGATTGAGAAACCTGAATCGGCACAAATGCTGTAGGTTTCCTGGCAGAAGTGGTGGGCTACCTTGGAGCAGATCAGAACACTACCGGGCTGTGGGAAGGCCCAAAGACAATGGAAAATCCTTGGTCCTATCCACTGTGGATGGGGCACTGCAACAGACAGGACCAGTTGTGGAATTCAGTGAAGCAGCCAGACATTGTAGTAAACCCATCTTGGCTGGATAATGTGAGAACGCACTGTGTTTGGAACGATAAGAAGAATATATGGGTGGATGCAAACAAAAACATGATATGTCACCACAGGAAAATTTTTTTTGGCCAAAGACAGGCATATTTTACACAAATGTTTCAATGTAAACAAAATTACCAACATGTCAAAATTGTGTTCATAACATTACAGCCATTAGAAAATCAGTCACCCATTTTACATTAGATTTGTTCGTCAGAGCACCCAAAAGTAAAAAATGATTTTTTATGAAAATAAGCTAATTTTTGGCCAAATTATGAAAGCATCACCTAAAAATCTTCACAAACAGCATAGACTGCCTTTTAATTATGATCAGTGACACTTTTTACATAAATGACGATAGTCAAACACCCCAAAGTAAAATAATGAATTTTTATAGATTTTATCAAAATGGCCCATTCCACAAAGTCTTGAGTACGGTCAATAAAACTGCCTTTTTTGGATAATACTCACGATCCTACGCCCCATTTTACAGTAAATACCCACTCAACCGTCTGCACCAAAATTTGATAAAAAACCCCCCTTAGTCTCCTAGGGTAGTCAAAGGGAATTTCTACACGCCAACATATAAGAGTTTGCTCTATTTGATTAAGTATTGGGGGTGAAAAAAAATTAAGATATATAAGGCCTTCGTGTTTAAAGAAACTAACCCCCGCGTTTTAAAGGTTTCACCTCCAAGTCAACCCTTTATCTTCAAAGGATGGAATCTACTACTTTTTAAGCTACCGATATGTCTTGCTTCAGAATTTTGCATAAACTTTACACCCTGAAAAGTAAGCAAATCCTCCAAAGTTTAAAAAGATAGGAATGATGCAACATCCCCCTGTAAAAACACGTAGTGTCGTCAGACAATATTAATTTTCTGTTTCCAAATTAACCACCTGGACCCTTTATTTTTTCATTGCTCCGAAGAGTATGACAAGTTCGCGCATTCTGCTCGCCTAGCTTACACATGTTACACACACCCTTTTAACACAGGGAAATCCATGCATCAATCAACCAAACGGTTCGGGAGATTGGCCCTCGTATTTGGCTAGGAAACCACTATTTGCCCCTCCCTCGCCCGTTAAAAATGGTACTGAGTGTCAGCTGTCCATTGGTATCTTCAAATATCGACTCTGGTAGAGAATATTATGCCCTTTTCAATTTAAGCTACAGTAAATTTTTAGGATTTGTTCAGGATTTCAATGGGGGTCAATGAAGTTCAAGTACAAGTTTTGGGACATTTTGCATAAATCTGTCCATTACTTATTTGTGTAAATGCTTTTTGCAGCCCTCGGTCTGGATACATTCTTCAGATTCCCCTCTTTCTAAGATATTACCTAGGTCATGGTTGGAGAGAAATTATGGTCACCTTTCAAAATAAAATTGAGTTTGTACTCCGCGTCCCAAGCTCAGTCTAGGAATGACCTGGAAACCAGCTCCAGCACTGTGCAGCGGGGTGTGTATCCCCAAGCATTGGTAGACATGTAGCATGATGAAGACTTCAATGATGGTATTAGCTGGTTATTTTTGGTATAGCATTTAGGTCAGTAAAACATTTATAATTATTAATTATCCATAATAATTTTATAATTTAATCATTACTGATAAACATAATATATTTAATGAGGCAGAATAAAGTTTTAAGGCCCTATTTTACCGGGCAGTTTAGACCCCCAGACAGATCTGTTTTAGGACATAAGTAAACTTCTGAAACTCCACATAAACAAAATGTATGCCTAAACATTTTAACATCTGAGAAACATTATGTATTTATGTATATTAATTCTTTCAAGATTATGTCAAAGCTGTTTGCTGAATTGTTTTAACATAGGTCTAATTAATAATACTATTTTAAGAAGTTCGTTTGTTTTTCAGTTTTACCTAAATATTTACTTTTTATATTAACATTTCTTTATTAAACAATTACTGTATAAATTTACTTTAAATACAATTCACTTGGGACAATATCCATCCCGGTTTTGTGCGTTAATGAAGTTAAATTTAATCTCCCCAATTTGATAAATATGTACGTTGTACACCCCTGCCCACAAATTCCTCAGTTATTATTCAAATAGACAACTCAATAGTTATATAACTTGAAGAAATGGTTTCAGTCTATTGTTTCTTTGAGTTTAAAGTTATTGCATTTAGTCACACATCATGTACAGCCCCCTGTCTCTCAATGGGAAGAGGTCCCAAAACTTGGACTGTGATGCGTGGGTAGAGGTCATCCCCTACTGACAATGGTAGCAACATTATCTGCGTGTTCTGACAAAACTTGTTCATATGGAGTCGGTGAGCGAGATTTCAATCGCAACAGGATAACAAAAGGGAGATTGGACATCCTTGAAAATACCCCTGACTTCAATAGGCGCTACTCAATGACCATTGTAATAATATACTTTTTCCGTATTATTATAGATGTTGTGACCATCGAATAACCGTATCGCCCAATTAAAACCTTCAAACTTCAAATGAATCATGTTCAACGCTGTCGAACAGCTTTTTTCAATGTCAAGTAAGACAATTGATCCTGGAATATCCATTAAATCTGTAAAATCATCAAGATCATGATCGTCCTGATATTATTATCAATGTCTACCCTTTCATGAACCCATTTTGGGGGAATAGGCCGTAATAAATCTTTAAGCATGGTTTTTAATTCGATAGCCATTGTTTTTTTTTTTTTTTGGCTATATTTATAATCTTTGTCACGAGAGAAAGGGCCGAATAATTTTTGATAATAATCTTTATCTTTTTTTGGAAGGAGATATGACCCCAGTTTCCTGAAAAGAGATAATAGACCTCATAAATGAAAAATTAAATGAATTTTCATAAATCAGAAAATATCGGTACAAACACATATCAACCAAAACCCCCCCCCCCCCCCCCCCACCCCCCCCCCCCCCCCCCCCCAAAAGTTCTCCACCTTAGGATTTAGGCCAATCTGTTAAATGGACATACCGATTGCGTCTGTAGGCCCATGACGGGGTGACGGGGTCCGACTAGGACCGTGACGTGACAATCGGCAAGGTACGAGATTTTTCTTGAAAGCCATCCATATTTCTATAATTTCAAATAGATTAGACAAGCAATCGATTCCTTTGTTTTTTGGCTCGAAATTCATCTTAAATGAAACGAATGGGTCACGGTGATTTTGATTTGAAGTATCCTTTCAGGGTATATTTTGCAAATCAAGCTTCATATGATCTCGTTGCATAGTACCTGTCCCTAACTTGATCAGAATCTTATCTACTTATTAAGCCACTATCAGTCATTTATTCCAAATTCACATGACGATTTTGTCTCTAAATTGCTAGTGCTGATGTCATATCAACACCTTGACTGTTCGTTGCGAAAAGCAGACCCTTAATCATTTAACGTCTTGAAGATGCCATTTGCGACTGTTTCTAGACCTAACAATTCGGATCCGACTTTTATTAGTAAACAGCAGAAAATCATAAATTTCTTTCAAATACCGCTGTTACGCTTAGCCACTTACACAGGGGTATTTACACAACAATTTTCCAATACAATAGGGGCAAAAAATGACTTTGGATGAAAAACAACGTGCAATTTGTTTACATTGTGAGATATCGCTGATGTGGCTTAAGGTCTTGTGCTATCAATGTATAAATAGAGTAAACACCAGCTCCGGCATTTGAACAATTTTAGGCGTGTTATTTCATTTTTCGGGAATAGTGATAGTCTATTTTACCATTCCGTATTATGCTAATAATTATTATTTTAACCTTAGCTAATTCAAATATTCCAGCATGAAAATCTATAAAAGAAACCAATCTGTCATTTCGATAATCAATTAGGGGGCAATTCATCTCATATTTTTGGTAAGGAACGAGACAGTATTATACAGCATGACCCCCACTTACGTGTGCACGAATTGCAAAAACAAGAAAAGAACAGACATATAAGGCATTAAGTCTTAATGTAGTGTGGTTTTACCACTTTTAAAACACCAATGACACAAACGGAGGGAAGGTGTGAACAAGATAATAGGTAAAAAACATAAAGAATGTTCACAACACAATTAATTTACATAAACAAAAAAAACCATTTAACTTCTTCGTTTTGCAAGGAAGGTGGGCATGGTAATGATTTGTCCGTATTTATTGTGTACTACCTAATAGGTATACTATAGCTACGTACCGCTGATCACAAAAACTTATACCGTGAGTTTCAGGTTTTGATTAGTTCCCTATAGTGCTTAATCTAGTCTACTGTGAAAGGGCCTGGGATTCAACGAGTTCGCATACAAACACGATAATTGGTATCTATGGCAAGCCACAAGCGTAATAAATGTCGAGGTTTGTGACGCCGTATGTCGAGTTTTGCGACCCCGTGTGTCGAGGTTTGTATGTGTGGTCGAGTTTTGCGAAGCCGTGTATCGAGTTTTGCGACGGCGTATGTCGAGTTTTGCGAAGCCGTATATCGAGTTTTGCGACCCCGTATGTCGAGTTTTGCGAAGCCGTGTATCGAGTTTTGCGACCCCGTATGTCGAGTTTTGCGACCGCCGTGAGTGTGTCGAGTTTGTATGTGGTCGAGTTGTTGAGACCGACCGTGTGGTAGAGTTTTGCGACGCCGTGTGGACGAGTTTTGGACGGTATGTAGCCGAGTTTTCCGGTATTGCCGAGTTTTGGGAGATGACGATATGTGGCCGAGTTTTGGCGGTAGTGGCCGAGTTTTCGTGTATGTGGCCGAGTTTTCTCGGTATGTGGCCGAGTTTGGACGATATGTGGCCGAGTTTTCTCGGTATGTGGCCGAGTTTGGACGATATGTGGCCGAGTTTTTGGACGGTATGTGGCAGAGTTTGCCGGTATGTGGCCGAGTTTTTGGGGACGATATGTGGCCGATTTTCCGGTCATGTGGCCGAGTTTTGCGATATGTGGCCGAGTTTGGACGGTATGTGCCGAGTTTTCGGGTATGTGCACGAGTTTTGGACGATATGTGGCCGAGTTTTGGACCGTATGTGGCCGAGTTTTCCAGTATGTGGCCGAGTTTTCCGATATGTGGCCGAGTTTTCCGGTGTGGCCGAGTTTTTGGACGATATGAGCCGATTTTTGACGGTGTGTGGCCGAGTTTTCCGGTATGTGGCCGAGTTTTGGGACGGATGTGCAAAGTTTTGGTGGTTGGTGTTTTTTAGAGTTTGTTTCCCACATTGAATTATTTGTCATTAGTGAGGATGGTTGATGAGTAATATGGTGTTTTTTTAATATGATTATTAGACATAAATTCAAACTTTGTAATAAAACTTAAGATGGAAGCTACAACAGGTTATCAACTTTGTAATAACTTAAAATGGGAGCTACACAGATTATCTCGCCAAAGTACCAATATTATATAATTTCATGTCTGAAATCAGCCATGACTTTTATGAGGAAAACACGTGTGTGGAAGGATTAATTGGTGGTTTTGCTCCGTTTATTGTTGTGCGCCCTTGACAGTAACAAGGGCGGCGGGCGCAATTTATCATTATTTATTTATGCACTATGGGCGAATTTTATCTGGTTTGTCACGATTTTATTGTATCAGGTCTACTGTGAGGCCAACGAAGTTAGAGTTTATTTTTTGCTTCTCTTGTACATGTACTCCATGCATTTCATGGGTGAAAAGTAAAAAACAGGGAAAGATTAAGAAACGAAGGGAAAAAAAGGAGCCCGAAAGAGGAGAGGGTGAAAAAGGAAAGAGAGGAGAGGGAGGGGAGACAAGGGGAGGAAAAAGGAAAAAGAAAATGGGGAGGTTATTTCATACAAGTCATGTACTAGAGACACGGGCACATTTGAAAAAATAGTGGCCCTTCAGAGGGGGTTTTTTCCAAAATCGCTATTTTTTGACATGGTTGTAAGGCTTGATATACAAAAGGCCCTCAACCGAAATGATTTAAGACAAATCAGATTCCTTATGGGTAAACAGAACGATTTTGTAATTAAGCGTCGCCGGCGACGTCCGTTAAATTCAGCAGACGACGAAAATGGCTTTAACACAAGAACACGACGCCGTAAGCATGTTTTCCACGCTATGCACACTGTTTTGACCGGTCGATAACCTTTGTGGTTTTAATATCGTGTGAGTACGAGTCAAAAAATATATGTATATACCACATGTTGTTGTTAAAGTTATGGAAAACTTACAAGGTAGCTTCAAATTACCTGGATGTCTTATCCTCATATCAATGTCCCTATCTGTTTTGGGGTTTAGTATTTTTATGTGTTAAAAATATATCTCGTTTTCCAATGGCCTAGACTATCATTTGCGAGCCAATTCAAGAAAATTCGTTTTGTGAAAATGTGCCAGTGCCCGCTTTAACCATCGTCGTCCTAAGGGGGGGTTACACCACTCCCTAACGGATTTTTTCGGTTAGCCCCAAAACGCAAAGGTCAAGCGACATAGAGCACCTTGGTAATTTCTATTGAATCCTTTGCCGGTCATTTTGGCGAAAAAAAAAAATTGGGGGGGGTCCCCCCTAACACCTAAGGGTAGGGGAGCCGTCAAAGTCCGGGGGTGGGTGGGGGGGGGGCGGGGTGGTTGTACACCTGGGAAATTTTTAAGTCGCCCATTTTGACAAATATCTTCATGTTATGGTGTGGAAAATTGCGGGCCTGTGTGTAAATCATCCATTTCCCTTCTTTCTAAGCAAAAATAAAAACCGGTTATATTCCGATATTTGAACTTTTTCGCGAAAGAAATCAATTTTCCCAATGTTGGCCTATTCGTTGAAAAATTCGTATTTTAGGTCCGCCGATGCGTAAAAACGTCATTTGACGTCATACATACACCGATTTTTATGATTTGGTATCAATGGATAAAAGAGACCCTACCCTATACCATAGTACCAAACAATCCTACTGGGCGTCTCAATTCCCAAGTTCATGAGATCGTGTACCGATACAATTACTAGAGACGAGGGTTAAAGTACGGCTATTCAGATTTTATATCGTACCTAATTACCATCAAAATCTATTTTCTTGGATTCTGTTTTTTACTAAGGTTAGAAGGAGTCAAACAAAAAGGAAAAGAAGGGTACCGAACTATCCTCAACAATGAAGGAATAGTAATAGGATAATATAGAGAAATGCCATAGTTGAACCGGCAAAAAAGGCTGGTTTAAAAAAATCAGTGTCTAAACCGACAGGTTAATCCTTTGCAATATGCATTGAGTACATTGTCATAAAATGTAGAGTTGACCATTTTTAGGGTTGAAGGATATATGTGGGCAAAGAATAATTAAATTATCTTATTTTTATTCATATTAAAGTTTATACTGTCAAATTCAATGTTGCATTTGGTAAGAAAACAATAGAAATAAAAAGAAAAAATAGAGTTTTTTTTCGAAGAAGACCTTACCCTCAATACTATTTTTTTTTTTTTTAAAAAAATGCATAATGTCATACACGAAATGGAGCATACTGTATAAACTAACTATTATATCAGATTCAAAAATAAAATCAACATAAGATCATCAACATAAATAATGACAAATAATTCAATGGGAAACACATAAACCTCTAAAAACTCGGCCACACACCGTCCAAAAATCGGCCACATACCCGAAAAATCGGAAACATACCGTCCAAAACTCGACCACAAACCGTCCAAAACTCGGCCAACAACCGGAATACCGACCACATACCGTCCATAACTCGGCCACATACCGTGCAAAACTCGGCCACCTACCGTCCAAAACTCGGCCACATATCGTCAAAAAAACCTCGGCACATACCGGAAAACTCGGCCACATACCGGAAAACTCGGCCACATACCGTCCAAAACTCCGGCCAAATATCGTCCCGACAAACTCGGCCACATACCGGAAAACTCGGCCACATAACGTCCAAAACTCAGCCACACGGCTTCGCAAAACTCGACATACGGCGTCGTAAAACTCGGCCACATACCGTCCAAAAACTCGGAAACTACCGGAAAACTCGGCCAATACCGTCCAAAACTCGGCCACATACCGTTCAAAACTCGGACACATACCGGAAAAATCGACCCAAATACCGTCCAAAACTCGGCCACATAACGTCCAAAACTCGGCCACTTACCGTCCAAAAACTCGGCCACATAATCGTCAAAAACTCGGCCACATACCGGCAAAAACTCGGCCACATACCGGCAAAAACCGGCCCACATACGTCCAAAAACTCGGACACATATTCGTCCAAAAACTCGGCCACATACCGGCAAAAACTCGGCCACATACCGTCCAAAATCTCGGCCACACGGAGTCGCAAAAACTCGACCACATACAACATCACAATAAGGAGTCGCAAAACTCGACCAATACAAAACTCGATATTCCAAAACTCGACACACGGGGTTCGCAAAACTCGACATAGGGCATCGCAAAACTCGATACCGGCGTCGCAAAACTCGATACACGGCACTTCCCGATTCGCAAAACTCTGACACATACAAAACTCGACAAAAAACATCTCCCCCGTCCCCCGGTCCTCATAACCGTCCCACCTAGCGGATCGTCAAAACAAAGTCCAGAAAGAACGTCTGACTCCTCGTACACACCCTCTTTATTCTCCCGTCGCAAAACTCGCATTTATGAGCTGCTTTGTGGCTTGAAATGGTTATCGACAAGGCTAGAGACAATACGAAGTCGGTTGGCGAGTGTGAACGGGATCTGAAACCTTACGCGGATGCGTATGTGGGATATTATCGATGAATCGAAAATCCGGGGTAAAAGCCATTGAATGTCCAGTCACTTCGACGGATTGCAATCTCGACCGATACCAACTCGGCGGTCATTTCAGCCAACTCGACGGACAACCAAGGCGACCGTCATACCAGCTCGGACCGATACAAACTAGACCGTTCTAAGCCAACTCGAACGCGACCGGTGAACTACCAACTCGACCGATCGCGTGCCAACTCGAACAACCGGATTGCAACTCAAGTGTAATGTGGGTTGGTTGCGGATGGTTAAACACAATAAACAGTGGTCTCTCGGCGCAGGACTCCGAAAAGACGTTCATTGGTTTTGGCCAAGCTATAGGCCTAATTGTCAGCTAGGATGTGTATAGTAAATTGCATGCATGTTTTTTGAAGTTGGTGCGATCGATCAACACAGTGACCATACTTTGGTCGGGTGATTCTGGTTCATTCATGGGTCAACAAAGAGGACAATGATACGGATGATTGCCGTTAATCGGGCCTCGGGAAATTCAAACATCATTTTAAGCTTTTTTTTACCACCCGGGATGAGCAAATTCACACCACGAGAGGCATTTAGAGTTTCTTTAAACATGATTAATTTTTCAGTATCGCTATTGTTATATGCATAATTCTAAATGAAAATAATAATTTAGCAAAATTTTTTAATTAAGAAAGTCGATCCATATATAAATGTTCAACTTTAGGCCTTAAAATCTCGAAGGGACAGAGAAGATTTTGAGGATACAGATTTTTTCTAAATTTGTTGGGTTGTGGTAAGCTTAAGCCCTTAAAAGGCCCGACTCAGAGATTTCGATTTTCGATTACTATTTTTAATTACTACATGTGTGGTATTTATAAATAGTAATCTCAAATTGCTTAATTCCAAGTTAGAGATGAATCTAATGTATGGATCACGGTGGATGTGATGTTCCATGATCATGAAAGTATAGAAATACAAATGGAGACCGGGGTTAAGAGAGCAACCAGCCTGAGCGATTGGAGAGCACTACAATTCAAAAGTATGCAAGCCTCGCCGCCTCGTCGAAGTTTCCTAGACCCTGGGATGTATAGAGATAATATGAGAGAACTATGCCGTAGGATATAGTGAAACTAGGCAAAAATGAGCGATTGAGAGCATGCACGGGTGTGCACTATGGAATCCCTCGGGAAACCTGATGCCGTCGATTTGATTGTTCAAAACATTTGCATGTAGGCCCTAGACCGTGCGATCGATCACGCATCAAAGACTGCAAATGATCAGTCCCAACATATACTGAATTATCTGGTCGAACTGTTCTGGCCTATTCATGTTTCACACAAAGAGACAGAGATTGATTACGTTGATAATGATAGTACTGTCATCCGTACCTGAGATTTTATGATCTATAGTATATTCATTTCAGTCAGTACATCATAGATTTATGCATATTTTACTTGATTGGTAAAGGAAATTTGAAAAACGTTTCGAAGACTTATTCTTTTGGAAAATGAGCTCATAATTTTATTTTATTGGACAAAACAATAACTGAGTGAAAAGAAAACGAAAAATTTCAAGAAATTTTGGTGTTTTCGGTTTATTAAATGTCCATGTCCCGATCGAAAATAGACTCTTCTCAACGAACCCAAAAATTTTAAGGCTGTGGTCAAAATTTTAGTGTCTGAAGAAATCTATCATTTTTTTTTTTTTTTTTTTTTTTTTTTTTAAAGATTTTTGATATTTTAAGCAAAATGTGCCATTTTGGTTGGACCAATTTTAATTTTAATTATACCCCTTTTCGAGTTTATTACCCACCTTAGGAGTTTTTGACGTCGTTTGGTGAATACCCCCTTTTGGCCGCCCATATATGCTCAATGTGTACGTGTTTGGATATCGAGTAGTCTAACAACTAAATGCTAAATGATGAACAACTAATTTAATGGAGTGATATTCAAATCTACAAAATCATAAAAACCCTGCTAGCCGGATTTCACAGTAGACGTACTAAAACATGTTAAAACTTGCCATTTTGGATCACATACTGTTAGGCAGGGTAATATCATATGATTTTAATATGGTATATTATATGGAATTACAAATACAGCTCCTGAAATCTTGTCGCGTAACTCGAACACACCATGTACGGATTGAACCCAAACATATTGTCAAGGAAGATTATAAAAAAAAATACAACATTTATACACAAAGACGAAAAAGGTTTATCAGCAGCTAGCTACAAAAAAGTTTTGTAGACAAAAATATACAAAATTACGTGTTAACTATATATAATTATAGTGCATGTTTGATAATTAAGAACATTAACTCTTTACTTATACGAACTTATAAATACGATTGCGAACCTTATACAATTCTAACCATCCAAACGTCAATTGTTATTATCAAGCGCTTTATGGTTTAGGTTTTTATAAAACGAAAGGGGACGGTTGTAAAAT
>JAMKCH010039986.1:0-18762 GCA_023653785.1 Ophioderma brevispina
GCCCTCAAATTCCAATAATACACTTACAATAACATTGTCAGAACAAATTAAAACAACAACTCCATCAAGTTAGCAAAAGGGTTTAATTAAATAAGACCTGAGGCCGAACATTACGGTAACTGCACGCGCCTTAAATCATGAACGGCCGCCCATTAGTTCCGGTCCAAGTGAGGGTCGTTAGCCGGGTTCAGGTCCGGGGTTGCGACCGGTTAAATGTTAGTGGTTGGAAAGATTCATGCAATAGGCCCAACATTACGGTAAAACAGCACGCGCCTTAAAAGGCGTGCGGTCGCCCCTTATTTACGGTCATGAGGTCAGTTAGCCGGGTCAAGGTCAGGGGTTGCGACCATGGGTACGGTTATGTTGGGGACAGATTTCATGCAATAAGGCCCACATTACGGTAAAACCGCACGCGCCGTAACAGGCTTGCGGTCGCCCCTTAGTACCGCAATGAGGGGTCAGTAGCCGGTCAGGCATGGTTTGCGACCGGGTTAAATGGTTAGTGGGTTGGCCAAACATTACGGTAAAACAGCACGCGCCTTAACAGGCGTGCGGTCCGCCCCTTAGTTACCGTCAAGTGAGGGGTCGTAGCCGGGTCAAGTTCAGGGGTTGCGACCGGGTTAAATTTTTAGTGGATTTGCCAAACATTACGGTAAATCCGCACGCGCCTTAACAGGCGGCGGTCGCCCCTTAGTTCCGTCAAGTGAGGGTCAGTTAGCTGGGTTAAGGTCAGAGGGCTCACTTGCCGGTCAAGGTCAGAGTTTTTGACCGGGTTAGAGGTCATGGGTTGGGATTGGGACCAGATTCATATTGTAGGCCGAACGTGTGCGGTAGTCTTAGCCAATTAATTCCCCAAGAAATGACCCGTTAAGATTATAATAAATTGTTGGCTACCTACCGGTTTCCCCAAACCTATTTAGATTGGGTGGTTTTTAGGGTTCCCTATCTAATGTTTAAAGATGCGTATCACATGCCTATTTTTCTTACAGCAACTCGCAACAGTAACGTTGAGTTAATACTAGGGTGCCTCGCATGGAAGTTGCTCTAAGGGAAGAAAAAAGGGGCCGGGCGACCATAACTTATACTATAGGAGGGTAGTGCATCTCGTACATTTCAAAACAATGACTAAGTCCAGAGTTCAGAAAAAAAATAAGTCCAGAGCGGAGCCGCTTCCTTGGTCAGCGGAAATTCGCCCTAGATCTTTTGGTGACAATTCCCTGAGCCGGGCCACGGTATGTAGACTTTTCAAAAATAAACTAAGTCCCAGAGCGTACCGCTTCCCTTGTTCTTAACTTGGAAGTGGCCGGTGGACATTAGAGGAGCGTCTCGCTGAAAGCTAGTTCAAAAAACGACTAATTACCAAAAAATTTCCCAAGTCAGGGGAGGGGGGGCGCCCTCTCGAAATCTCAATCGTCAGGTTCCATCAACGTGGTTATTTTCCTAGTACGGGTTAGGTACGTAGGTGATTATAAACATGTAAAAATATCAATTTTGAAAATCTAGAGGGCGCACTATTTTTCAATGATACCAGTGGTCTCTTTAAGCTGACATTGTGGCTTCACGTTTGGCGTACGTGGACAGCACACAACTGTGTCTTGGATGGATTTGCATGTAAGTGGTTTTTCTCATAATATTAAAGAGTGAGTTCATCCAAAGCTTTGGAGAGTCTCTTCAACAACTGTAAGTCTGCATCTGTGCGCTCAATTTCAAGACCAATCTGTATAGATCAAACGACAGGTCCCTGCACTCCTAGGTTGGTCGTTGGGAAAGATGTTGAACAGGAGGGGTGCGAGCATGCTCCCTTGGGATAGTCCATTTAAGCCTACGCCAGCGGCTCTTCTTCGCTCCTGCTTGAACAAGACAATCCTCTTTGCAGCAATCCTTTGTTTTTGACCGCATTTCTCCTTCAAGCGATGTCCTATTAACAAACGTGTGGGGTAGCGCATAATTTCCCAAAATAGTTCATGGAATGGGTAAAACACAGTACTTTAGCAACTGTACCCCAACGCCTGCCCTCCTGCAGGCTGTATGTACAGAACTATGAGAAATATGTTTATTTTTAAACATTCTGCCTCAGAGGAATCCCTCAACAGATGCCCAGACCCTTACCTCTGTTGACCCAACTGAAATCATAGGTGTACCCATAAGGAGAGGTGTATAGATTGCGAGATACTTTTATAATCCATCCCCCCAAAAGCTAACGGGTCATTGAAGCAACAAGTGTACCGTAAGAAACAACATTGACCACTATTTGTTAACGTCACATTACGGCACCCATTACATTGCAAGTTAGTGTATGAGAATTGAAAGCGATGAATCCATCGTCACAGAAGAAATTGATAAGAAACAGGAAGAGCCAAAAAAGATGCGGATATCCAAGTTGGTGATTTGGAATGAGAGACAAAAACAAAGGCGTAGAAGAGAGATATGACAAGGTTAAAAAAGTAAAAAAGATGTCGTTTTCCGCATGCATACTCAAGACGTCTCTGAAAGATTGTATCGTGCCTTCAACTTCAAGAACAATACCGTATCTCCTCTGCAATGAGACCTTACAACACCTTGAAAATCATCCTTGTACGTACACACCCCAAGACGAGCGTGAAACAACACAAACCAGTGACGTTTTTTTCAGGAGTTTCTCTTGCAAAACTCACACGAATGGCGGCCAAGCCTCTTCAATAACCAAATCGGCATTGTAACGTTTCCGTAATATTTTAGGACTCCTGACCTTTCATCACCCCGTCAATATTTCAGGAAAATTGGCCTTTTTGGTAATTTCGAAAAAATAGTTCTAAGATAAATTTTTGATATTTCCAAAGATCCAACATGTGCATATTTCTTGTTGACTATATGCTGGAATAGTTCTAAAACCATAATTATTAAAATCCTATCATTTTTTTTTTTTTTTTTTTTTTTTTAAAAATTCACAAACCTTCCCACAATGCATCTCACAAAAAAAAAACCCTGGTTAAAATCCCGATTTCGCTTATTATAGCAAACTCACCAAAACTAATCAATGTGGATGGCAATACAATACAAACCACAAAGCGCTTTAGGTGCTTTGATCACTGAACTCTACACATGAAGAGCGAGTCTGAGTCGTCGATTGAAACAACAGGAATTTGCTTTTTGCCCTTCTCAATATGGCGGGGAATAATGCCCCCACACATCTTGTTGTGCACATATTTCCACCCAGATTTTTCGGTAACTGTTTCTATACAAAATTCCTTGACTTTGACATAGAGTGAAATCCATATTACGAAAGGGCAAAATGCAACTTCCTGTGGATTCAAACGGCGACTATTCAACAGTACGGCAGCCCGCTATCCCTGTGTAGAAGTCAGTGGCTTTGATGTGGGGTCCGGTCTAGGCACTGACCTTCTACACAATGGATAAGGCGGGACTGCCGCCCCAGTTGAGGTTTCCGCCGAGTGTCACAACGGAACTTGCTTTTTTACACTATACAATATGGCGGAAACAATGCCATACAACACCTCACACCATTTACGCTCACCATGAATCTGGTAACTGCTGTCACACAGCGCCACCTATTCCGTTTCCTCCGCATCGCTACTGGCCGGCTATTCTTTGACATGCACTACGTCTTTGGACTCCCTAGCAGCAAAGCGCGTGTTTAAAAGGCGCTGCGATTAGCGTGAACAAGGAAAATGAAAAACGGTTTCGCGGTACCCTTGATATCCGAATCAACGAATCAGGTGTCGATCTGAATTTAGAAATGGGTTCCTGACAAAAAAGCCCAATTAGCTCACTATTTTTGTAAGCCTTGGCGTGTGTCATGACTTGATAGCAGCAATCGAGAATTGAGGCAGCCAACTGAAAAGGTTAAGAAAATTGCTTGTATGGATCGTATTTTTCACTTTTTTCGTCTTTTCCAAAAATAAACCTAATAATTATAACTAGTCAGCTAACTAGAACAATTTAGTTAGGAATATTTTTTGGTGCGTAAATCGTTACTATAGGCCTAGTATCTTGCGCAATCTCGAGTGTACCGCAATGTACAAACATTCCAAATCAACGTCTATCTGACAGAGTTTCATCCCACGCCCTCATCCCTACGGCGGGTCCGAAAAGTAAGTAGTCTGTTCACAGACGGCAAAAGCATATTATCTAATTAGTACTGCGCGAGAGAATAACTTTATCAATCAGCAGACCGTCATAGCGATGCATGCAAATGAAACTAATCTCAAATTCTATCTCCGGGAAATACGAGGGGTTTCTTGGAGATTTTTGCATCAGAGGGTCCGTTACTATGTTTTTGTTTTTTCAATAGTCCTATGTATCGTAATTGGGCCCTGAACCTAATAGACCTAGCGAGAAAATTGAACGTTTGTGTCGGGTACTTCGGTGCTCGCAAACACGGAAAGTGAACAACGCAATCGCTACTGGGCCGCATCCTTTCCACACTGCCTTTCGGTAGTTTTCAGCAGTCTTGATAAAAATTTTTCAAACGCTGATTTCACTTTCCGCTTCAATTTTAGAAACAGGATATACGTACTTACCGGACCGCCGTACGCTCAGCCAATAATGACGTGATTGATAAACTCCCCTTCCCTAGGGGCCATGAAGATTTGCCAAGGTTTGGCAAGATTCAACAATGGGCTGCGCTGTGTCTCAAAACGACACGTATATGGGGTGACCTGCCTGGTGCACATATTCCACAAAGTTGTTCTATTGTTATACAACTTTGACGAGGTGTATGCATTGTTCCCGCCATTATTGTATAGGTTAAAAAGCAAATTCTGTTGTGACACTCAGTCGATCTTAGACCCGTATCCATGTGAGAGGACAGTGGTCATTGGTGTTCCCATGATCCACATACGACCTCATCCTCGTCAATTATACAAAAAAATCAGAAATACCCTGACAATAGAGGTGATTCTTCACCTCCAACAGTTTTGGAATAGGAAAATATTTGCGGGCTAATATATGTACAAGATTTTTCAGTTTTTGAAGCACAATACTGCAACTTAAAGCGACATAGAGTATACGGCTTCGCGTCGTTATTTCATACTTCAGACCAAACAAAGAAAAGAGCCTTCGGAACAGCCAATAGTTTCCAGCGCCAGTTGAAAATACTCGGGTGAGGATATGCATTAGACTCATAAGTTTGGGACGAACTCATCATGCGATTGATGAAGGAGGGAGGGCCAAAGTAATGAAGATAGACCCAAATATAGGTGGATCAGAGAAGCCATATGGATTCAACTCCGATGAAGAAGTAATTCCCTTTAAGTTATATACGATCAGCTGCGACAGGAAAGAACTTTGTACCCTGCGGATGGGAAAAATGATGCCATCTCCTAGGTATAAGGAGGCTAAATCGGCGCACTGATGAGGTTTTACGTCCGGATGGAATAAAAGACTCCTGATCGTTAGTAAACTTTTGGATTTGAAAAGCATAATTTTTAGGCAGTATAGTATTTTCAATATTTTTATTTCGATTTGTTTTAGAAAATACCGGACAATGCAATACGAACACAGAATTTTGAAATAATGTTTATAAGTATGGTCAGAAGGCGCTTTAAAAAATACAAAGGAACTTACTATCACAGTGTTGAGTTAAAAAAAATGGACCTTGATAACTTTTGGCAAGGGTAACGATTTGATTGCAGAAATGCAAGGCAAACTTGTCTCTGAACCTCTACGGGAAGAATGGGTCTGCCAGTAAGTTTCATACATTTGGACGCGGAACAGTGAGGAGCGTCTTTTCATCTTCAGGTCGCAAGCCTGGCCTTGCCAGGAAGGACTATATATCTATATATAGATATATAATATTATATTATAATATATATATATAATTATATATATATATATATATATATATATATATGTATATATATATATATAGATATATATATATATATATATATACTCAATCGGCAGACAGTACCGTTTCGACTTTGTGTTCTAATCCGTGCAGACAGAGCTAAATGCAATCCACAATGAAGTGAATCAATGACCGTTAAGCCACTGACCATTCCATGCTCGCCGCACAATGTTTATGAATACTAGAGTGCTCAAACTTAATGAGAGCTATGCAAAATGCTAATAGTATACGTCGTGATAAAAAACATCAAGGCTACAAACATGTACGTTGTGCGAAAGCAAAAATAAAGAGGTGCTCAAAAACATGCTGCAACCTTTTGCCACAATATTTGACACAAGGAGATAATTTGTGAGTAGGCTTTTTTTGGGAAAGGGTTGTCTTGTCAATCATACGCAATAAAATGAGAATCTTTAAAGATTTTACTTTAGTTCCTTTGTTTTGTGTTCAAACAGCTCACACTAGTTATAATACTAACGAATCTATCCCTCCGAAGGCGGGATTTCAAAGTAAGTGTGATACAAAAAATACGGATGTTCATACATGAACACACAGGGTGAGAAATAAAGTAAACCAAATGAGCAGCTTTTTGGAAACAATAGCATGGAAAAAAAGATTCAGACATTATGAATGACACTTACTGAAATCACTTCCAAAATTGAAACAATAGGTGTGTAATTTTTTTAAAAAAAGGGAGGAGAATTAATTAATATTATTACCCCGTCCACCCTCTCACCCACTGGTTACACCACGGGCCTTCCCTGAACTTACTTCAAATGTGTCATTACTGAGGCTATGCTGCAAACCCCAAAGCTGAACGTAAAATCCAAGGAACTCTTTAGTTACACTATCGTTGTAACTTGTAATTTTTTTCACATCTTTTACTCTCACTTCCGCACTGTATAACTTTTGAACGCGAAACTTATTTTAAAGCCGTAATTCTTCAATGAGAGTTAGCAAAGTGTGGATTTACTATAGGAAAAACTGATAGCACAGAGGTTTTCTCATTAACAATCATCAAATTGGGTTGTACTCCTTTTTTTTGACCGCCTTGTATGTACATGACATGCTGAAACAAGGACTACAGACCGAATCAAATCTAATACATGCAACTTTAAAAAAGGAGCAAATATGACAAATTAGAATTTCGCGGTTTTCGACTTCGCCGCTTGCTATAGTCAGAGAGCGTGGGTCGCCATTTGTCATTAGCCAATCAAAAATATGAGAATAAGTACTTAATATGTTAAAAAGGATAATATACAAATTAGAATTTCGCGGTTTTCGACTACGCGCTTGCTATATTCAGAGAGCGTGGGGCCGCCTTTTGTCCTTAGCCAATCCGAACAAATATGCAAATAGCTCTAATAGTGTCTACAGTTGGCGATGACTGATGCATGCGTAACACGCATGTCCACTACTACTATGTAAATCGGTCATCCAGACCACTGACCTCGTCTCACATGGAATATCGGGTCTGAGTCGCCGAGTGTCACAACATGAATTTGCTTTTCTACCTGGTAATTGGCGGGACCAATGCATACACCTGTCAAAGTTAAAGGACCAATATGTATAACATATGAACATCTGTGTGGATAGGGCATCGTCATGTTATTCATTGTTCCCGCCATATTACCAAGGTAGAAAAGCACTGTGTTTTTTTTTTTCCTGTTGTGAACTCGGCGACCATTCACTGTGTGCAGCCCGCTATCCATGTGTAGAGGTCAATGATCAGACAGCATTAACAACGTACATGTTTATAATAAGTAGTCCTTCCAGCTGTACTGAAAACCCTGTAAAAGTGGCTTGATCGTTTAATTTAACCTGATTTTCCATCTTTAATTTTACACTTTTAACGACTTGGCAAATGGGAAAGTGGTAAGAAGAACTGCAATTATCGAATTAATGGTAATTAATGTAAATATGTGCATTATAAAATGCAATAAAAATATTTCCAATGTGCTCTGACGAAGATCTGCAGTAGAACAATGTAGTCCCTTATGCTATTCTGGTGTATATAATGAACAGTTCTTGAGACGACTTGGAAAATGGTGAAGTTTGTAAAAAGAACTGCAATTATCGAATTAATGGTAATTAATAATATGTGCATTAATTAAATAGCAATAACTATTCCCAACTTTGCTCGACAGAATTCTGCAGTAAACTTGACAAGTAGTGCCCTTTATGTCATTCTGTGGAAAATATAATGAACAGTTCTTGAGCAAAAATAAAGCCCATGTTGATTTGTTTCTGTGATAACTATATACGACGGAACTAACAAAAGGTGAAAATTAACTCTTAAGGAGGTCTCTCGTGTGTTCATAACAATTATTTTTCACAAAAAAAGTGAAGATAGGCATACTGTAATCGCTAAATGCGGGTAGTTTCAACTGGCTAATGATGTTTATTTGAATGAATCCAACACTTCGGTTCAAAAAAGACAAGGCCGTTCATAGTATTGTACCAAGCTAAGTATGCTAATATATACGTCTAGCACTATTTCGTTTTTCAAATATCAATTGTGCTTCTTTTGTTCACTGTCCATTCTCGTTACGAAGTGGCCAGGAGGACCGTTATTTAAACCTATGATATTCATCAGACGTTATTTTTTCCGTAAGTGGTCTCTGGACACTCGGAGAAATAATGGTCTGATGAATAGTCATAGTTAAACAATAGAGGACAATTGAACCAAAGGAAAATTCATATTCATATTCATATTTATTTTTGCCTCTTCACAAACATGTACACAAAAAACAGATGATAAACCTTAATTATATAGATAACCATAGAATATGTACAAGAGGAACTATTTGTGTGTATACAATGATAAAGAGAACTCTATGGTTAAAATTATAGTAGGATGTTTTTATTCATGTCAGTCATTTTAAAGTTTTTGGGGCGGTCTAAGAGTCCATTCGTTCTGAGGTGTATGCTACACACTCAGTACAATAGAAAGTCGATGTACACGAAGCGGATAAGATTAAGGCATAATAAAAAAAATGACCCTTTTCTCACGAAGAAAATATTACAAGGAGCAAATTGCACTGAATAAATTCCAACACCAAACTTGACCAAAAACTCTGAAGCATTCAACTAAGAAATTATAAGGAATATTATCACCAAAGTTCTTTACGTACTAAGGAATAAGAAAATCTATACGTACATTAAGTCTGGCTGGTCATTAAGACTCCGACCTAGCGGGCTTCGCTAAAGGCTCACCGCTAGTCGGAGTCTAACACGCTCACCAGACCTTATCAAAAAACCATATTTTTCATAACGGTGTGCTTCTCATCCTTTAAAATTTTACAATAGAGAACACCTACTGGTTAAATGTGAGACCAACCCATTAGGGTATTACATCATCCTTCAGATTGTTTGTAAAATATGATGAAGTATAAAGATAAAGATAGTTGTAACAGGATTGTGATAGTGGTAGTAGTAGGAGAGCAAAAAGAAGGTTGGTGTCAGTTAGAGCATATGTAAATAAAGCATTAAGGGTCGATACCCGTACCTCTCAGATTTGTATTCATCTCATTTGAGCAATATCCCCTACACTTAATATAAGAGCACCTTCACAACATCAGTCACGCATGCAAAACTATGTTCAATCGGTTTTTTAGCGCCCCTCACATACATAGGAGACACCACCATTATGTTTTCTGGCTAATATATAATTTTTTTTTTTCTATATTTTATTTATTATTTCCATTATCATACGTATCATAAAAAAAAACACACACACAGATACATACCAGACTGGAGGAGGTGGACGAAAGGCCAATAAGGGCCAGAGGATGAACACCCCCCTTATCAAAATATTGCACATAAACACAAAAGAATATTAGGATTGGAAAAACCAAAAAACATACTTTCATAAACACATACCCTTAACACACAAGACGAGCACTTGCCCCAAAATTATTATTCTATTAATTGATAACAGATTTGATTTGAGCATAATTTTGAAATGCTTGGCTGTTTTTGAGCGTTTAATGGCCAACGTTCGAGAATTCCAAAGGGTGTCCCGATTTTATAATAGCTTGATCAGAAAAACCCTTTTTAAGTTTGGGGTACTATAATCATGAGATTTCTTGTGTGGTAATGTGTGTAATTCAGATGTGTTAATACAAGGACTTGCTAAAGTTCTCAGGAAGTTTGCAGTGTGTAATGTTTGTACATAAATTCTCCTAGTTCTAATTTATACGTATCAAAACATTAAGTACATTAAAATGAAGAAATAGTGGCCCGGAGTGACACCTATATACTATGTGATATTGTTCTGAGAGCCATTGTGAAGTTTACATATTTATCTAGATAAGACATACATGTTTTACCCCATAACAAAAATTACAATAATTTATATATGGCAAAACAAGTGTCCAGTAACCAATGTAACAGTAACGATAGGTAAAAAATGTTTTAAATTTATTATAAGCCCAAATCTTGAATATTTTTGATTGATAGCATGATATGGGTACTTCCATGATAGATTTACATCAATAATAACTCCAGGAATTTAGTAGTGTTTACCCTATCAAGAGAAACATCATCTAGCAATCAGAAGAAGGTATTTTTGTTATTCGAACAGGGAAAAGTTTCCTCACCTATTTTCCTGTCGCCACCCTAAATGTTGTACTAGAAATTTCCTGAATTTTGACGTTTGGTGGGACGCCAGCATAGCTGGGACAAACTTAGCGTTCGGTTGTACACTGTATGATGTCGGTCTGTAAGGTAGTAGGATTTGTATGTATGATGTACAGCTCTCGTCAAGAATTTTACCAAAACAAAATGATCTTGATCAGAACGCAAAGTGTCCGATTGTAGCACGGTGGTGGGTGTGGTGTGGACGGACAGAAGTATTACCCATGCAAAATGTGTAAAAACACGTATTTCAGTACGGACTTAAATCCCAATCTCATCATAGTGCGCTGTTCACACTCCATAGGAAAAAAAAGTTGTACACCAATTTTGGCACTCGGCAGTGGTGGTAGCGTGTTATGTTAATGTTTCATATGAGCCATTAATACCTCTTGCATAAGACCCCACTTTATATAAGCTGGCGTCAGCGAGATGTTCGAAGACAACCTGGGGAGCTCTGGAGGTATCTACCGTTGGAGGTAACCAAACGCTGTGCACTGGCGAGCGCCGAATGAAACCATGTGGCCACGGCACGTTCAGGTGGTGTTTATACTAAAATTCCTAATCAAATATCAAGTTTATTCTCCTTCTGTATGATTTCTTTCCGAAGCAAGTAAATAAAATATGTTTTATATTGAAAACAAATCATATTAAAACAAAATTTCGCGAAATATTGCAATGAAATAAGCACTTAAACAAGAAATAAACAGAACGGGATAGAAACACGCTCGGAAGAAGCACTTTCGTGCATTGAATCTTTTTTGGAGTGACAAATCGTGTGAAACGCATTTCAATACGGAATAAACCCCAAACTCGTTCTAACCTCGTCTTCATGGCCAAATTCATTCCCATTGAAAAATGTGTTTCACACGATTTGGCAGTCCTCTATGGCGGTAATAGGGTGCATCGTTACTTACCAAACAGCTAAAGAGGCACAGAATACATTCAACAAACTTTTAGGCCTAGCAACCGATATTGCAGCCTAACCCATAAATGACTTTGTTTGACCATATATAGTATGGCTTTCGTAGGACTGAACTGAACATACCACTACAACACTTTTTGAGTGGCACTCTACTAGGCCGTGTCAATTTGTTAAGTTTTCTCAGAATTTTTTCTGTGTCAATGGACCAGTCTGACTCTGAGATAAGCTAAAGATTGATTTCACCAATTGGTCTTTTAGTGAGATATCAGTTTTTCTTTGCTGTAAATTCGAGACGGTTGAAATACTTTGACATTGGTAATAGAGCATCAGCCCAGAAGGTTTTGGTTAGACGAACGAGATACCAATATCTGAACACGGGACAAAGTCAGATTATTCTAGGTTCCAAGGAGTAAAAAAGTGCAATTGGGTCCACAGGTTGGTGCTTCCTTTCCAGATATTTGGGGAAAATAGGCTAAAGGTCATTTGTTTATTCAAGAAAAGGTCCCGTTGCAATACCCAGACTTGTTTGATAAAAAATATTTTGCTTAAATGTTTAATGATACTGAACAAATATGAAATGCTTTTGCACTTGGCATATCCTTGTTGTTATAATGGAAGGGGTAAAAAATACCCGTTAGACTCTATGTGGACGGGGACATTATACCCCTCCCTATGAAGGGAACCAACCCTATGCAAATACAAACAATTTTGAATCAGTATCATTAAATTGTTTGAATTTTTTAACAAAGTTTTTTTTTTTTTAAAATTGTTAACTTTGATAAACAAAAATGCCTTTAGCTATTTCCCAAAATATGGAAAGGAAGGACATACAATGTGACCAATTGAACTTTTTACTCCTGGGTACCTAAGGAATAATTGGAGACTATATTTCATTAGATTTAGAGCAGTTCAAAATTTTGACCCATAGTACTTTACCCCTCTCCTGTGGCTACACGCAACACCGGGTCTGCCGGCAGACTGTCATATTTTCAAGGTTATATTTTTTCTGATTTCCCGTATTCAGCTCTATTGTATCTCGTTCGTTCAACCAAACCTCGGGCTGACGGTTATAAATCATTGTGTCCTTCAACGAAGGCGACAAGTGGGCGCTGCACGTTGTATGGATTAAATATACTTTTGCCTACGCTCTATAACGTATAGTATAACGGAGCTCATTTGGCCTATTTGATTGATTGGCTAATAAAAAAACCTGAGGTGAACCTTGACAAGAATTCAAAAGAGGATTTTGATGACACATGTTATGTGGGTAGTGGTTAGGAACAAGTATTTCCATGCAAACTATATGGGATGGTATATCGCATTTCAACAATCAACCGTGAGTTACCTTGTTCAGGAGCGTACCGTTGTTAATTCGTTATCACCCACAGTTGATATGCATTAGCGCGTACGCCCGACGCAGTGTTCACGAAGGGCGTTTACGCGGTACGCTTAAAGGTGCTTGCGGTTTTCCGATTATGTCTATTGTTGTTCTCTACTTGATATGAGAGCCTGGACTTGTACATACACGCATCAAGGACGTGGGAAACAAACCTTGCGGTTTTTATAATAGACGGAATAAGGAATTGTTGCAAGGCCCTATTTCAATACTGTGCTATATATTGATGGTTTTGTAAACCACATAAAACGGCGGCCTTTTTTGGTATACTGGAATGAAACGGATTGAGGGCTCAGAATTCAGGATTGACACTGAGGGAAAAATACGTCCTTTCATATGATATCAAATCGTCTACTTCGGGTAAATCAGGGGGGTCCAAAGACGATCGGAAACACGCACCTTAAGTCGACGCACTGTTCGTTCACGTTTGGAACTCTGAGTCGGCGCTATAGGAAACAAGGTTGTTGGCAAAATGCAAAGCAACAAACTGACAAAACTATCCCTTTGCTTAGATTTTGCTAAAATATTTTACCGAGGAAAGATTTCCGTGACTAGAACTTTTAGTATTAGGCCTATAGTGAGAATAATTATGTTCTTATACACGATATTAACCCCTAAGTTTTCAAGAAGATTTTCGTTGTTGAAGGGATTTGCAAGTAGGTTACAGAGTGGCTATCAAAATACAAAAAACTCTGCAATCCGATGCGTGTCCGCCCGAATTTTTTATCCCACTCGGCCGGGTCAAAGAATAATGTTTGATTTGCTAATAACAAAAGGTGAACTTTGACCAGAACGCAAAGTTTTTATTTTGAGTGGCTGTGATGGCGGACACAAGTATAACCATGTAAAATGTGTGGTATCGATATCTATGTGTTGTGATTATTTCTGCTCTTATGATATAGAATTAGAGCACTCTGCACAGAATTTGTGATAAAGAACTTGTATATATATATATATATATATATAATATAGCAATAAGCGCCACCTTTGACAAAGCTAAATATATGTTACGGAGCCCAATTCAACCCCCGATCTATCATTCCCACCTATATAGCCATTCGTGGTGTAGTGGTTATCAGGCTTGCTGCGTACGCAAGCGACCCGGGTTCGATCCCCGGCGAGTGTCCTTTTGAGGCTTTCCTCTTCTCTGATCTATATCCTTTCCAATGACGATCTATTATAGGTCTAACGACCATTTAAAAGATACTTAATGCGGTTGTGATACCTTTAGCACATATGACTCTATATTAACATACCGCATAGCGCCACCCTTGACACTGTTAAATATACTGTTAGGGACGCCCCACCTTATATAGCCATGCAGCTATAGTACCTCAAAAGCCAGTTTCTCCAGCCGGTGGGACTGTGGTGTAGGGGTTACCATTTGCCGCGTACGCAAGCGGCCCGGGTTCGATTCCGGCGAGTGAGCTTTTGAGGCTTTCCTCTTCTTGATCTCTCTCCTCCAATTGTAGTTTCTTCTTTATAGGTCTAACGACATTTAAAATATACTGTAATGGGTTGCGCATACCCCGTTAGCACCTATGACTCTATATTAACTTACCGCATAGCGCCACCCTGGGGGGGGGGCGGCTGCGTGACTCATTATGGCTAGACTTAGTCAAATGGCACACGAAACACGTGACATTTGCAATACGATGGTATTTGCACTGTATGTTCGGGAAAGCATAACAATGTAATGTAGGGTTGCCAGCCAGTTCTTGCGTTTAAAGTTTCTTTTATAACTATATGCCCGAATCCGTGATTACATAACAGGTCAATACTTTACTTACCAAGAGTTATCTACTATTGAAAAGAAAATGCCACATGGCTTGAATGAGGTGACAAGGAGTGCTTGCATATATTGTTAAAACGTTTGCGGGAGGCCCGCGCTACGCGCGGTCTCCCACTAGCTGAGGAAACGGGAGTGTAGTCAGAGGAATTCACTGAAACAGGACCGTGTGCAGGAAGATTAGTCCTACGGGATCACGGTCCGGGAAAACAATGGGGACCATAGGGCATAATCGATTCAGTGACTCTGCCAGCAACATGTTTCACTCTGAATCCGTTGTAATCTATGGAGACTGGACTATGATACTGGGGGGGCCCCAGACTTGATTACTTTCACACCGGTCACTGAAACAAGAAAGCAACTCACCGGGCGGATCACTGATGAAGAGGGGAAACAGTGGACCAACACTACGCAAACCACCACCAGGCTATAATTAACGACAATTTGGCATATTGGTCCGCCTGTTCTAGTTTGACACCTCTAGTATATCGGTCATGTTTGCTATTGTGTATTGCCTGCCATGAGGACGACTTTGATTGGGACTTCTTGGAAAGTATTTGCCAAACCGTATGAAGAGTACCTCACGCAGAATTTCTGACAAACACAGAGATGACAGTCATCACATTTTTGTGGTTTGTCAAAAAAAACAACAAAACAAACAACAAAAAACAAACAAACATCCATGATTTCGTGTACAAAACTTTACGCTCATGGAGTTTCCCCTTGACGCCGAAATCCGAATAATTTTTCATTTGGTGGAAGGTTATTATTTGAACAAGTTGCACACTAAATCAGTAGGACAAGAAAAATTGATGACATGAGGGGCATGAGATGCACCATACTTGCTGGTAATAAACTAAAATAGGGGGCCACTTCACTTGCGATGGGACGGGTTGTAATGCTGGTAAACTATTTGAACGCTGAGCAATTCTGTATAGTAGAACACATAAGTCAGTAGTGGCATTTGAGATTGCTTTCCAAATATTGTAGGGTCATTGGGTGCCCATCTAACAAAACGAACAAAAAAAGGCTTATGTTTCTTTTGACTCATTTAAATGCATTGTCACGCCTCATGAAAATACATAATTTGGAAATGTTAAACAAGTAAAGACAAAATGACCAAAGTTAATCTTTGAGCGAGTATACTCGCAGCCGCACAGCAAAGAGTTTAAGACCCCACTTTTTCAGCACCGTGTTACACCCAAAGACCCCATGTATTTTGAAAATGTCACCCAAAGGACCACCATGGCAAGTATTTGAAAATGTAACACCAAAAGACCAATTTTTTGGAAGCTTTTACCACTGTCACATAAAAGCCGGACCCTTTTTGGGAGAAAAATTTTTTAAATTCTTTTGAAAATTTTCACCCAAAGACCTCTATTTGTTTGAGTCCTCTGTCAACGAATGCCCCCGTGTTTGGAAGCGCCCCGCCTACACCCATATCCATTCATTATGGGATCCCGTCCCCGGGTATCGAGAACTCGCGTCGTAACAGTCCCTAGGACTGGTGTTCCAACACAATACTGAACGATACACCATTGTTCCAGTGCAGTGACAGTTTACAATCGTGTAACAACGATTTAATTGGCAACAGTGTATAAGTGTAATCGGCCAGCGCCAATTTGGTACCACCACGTGCTTACACATTAAAATGATGCAAGGGCACAAATTAAATGCCCATAATAGGGGTGTCACCTGGAAAAACAAAACTGTTCATCTCTAAAGAAAAATAATTTCTATATCAAATGGTGAATAACCTTCGTGGACACCATTAGAATTTGTCTAAAATATGGTTTAAAGTTGCAGCAAAATTTTCGCATTTTTGCATTGCGATGATCAAACACTCGCTGAGGGATATGGGTAGTCTGGCAAGTAGAAATTAATCAACGACAGCATTTGGATTAGCCTCAGCTAGGAGTCACGCAGGCGGCGGTTAGCCAACCTTGACACTGTTAAATAATGTTTACGGCGCCACCTATATAGGCAATTCAGCGATATTACCTCGGAAAGCAGTTCTCAGCCGTGTGGACTCGTGAGTAGTGGTTATCATGCTGCGCGTACGCAAGCGACCCGGCGTTCGATTCCCGGCGAGTGCTTTTTGAGGCTTTCTATTCTCTGATCTCTCTCCCTTTCCAATTGATAGTTATTTCTTTATAGGTCTAACGAACATTTAAAATATACTTACTTTAATTGCGTGGTGCATACCCTTTAGGCCCTATGACTTCTTGTTTATATTAACTACAGCATAGCGGCACCCTTGACTCTGTTAATATACGTGTTACGGCAGCCACCTATATAGCAATTCAGCTATATTACCTCAAAAGCAGTTTATAAGTAGTGTGGAATCGTGGTGTAGTGGTATCATGCTTGCCGCGTAAGCAAGCGACTGGGTTCGATTCCGGCGGTTCTTCCTTTGAGGTTTTCCTCTTTCGCTGGATCTCTCTCCTTTCCAATTGACTGTTCTTCTTTATAGGTTCTAGGACATTTAAAAATACTTTAATGCGGTGTGCATACCCTTTAGCCCTATGACTCTATATTAACATAGCGCCACCCTTGACACTGTTAAATATACTGTCGGGCGCCACCTATATAGCAATTCAGCTATATTACCTCAAAACAGTTTCTCAGCCGTGTGGACCCGTGTTGTAGGTGGTGTATCAGCTCGCCGCTACCCGCAAGCGACCCGGTTCGATCCCGGCGAGTGCTCTTTGAGGCTTTCCTCTTCTCTGATCTCTCTCCCTTTCCATTGACTAGTTCTTCTTTAATAGGTCTAACGACCATTTAAAATATACTTACTGCGTTATGCATACCCTTTAGCACCTATGACTCTATATTAACATAGCGCCACCCTTGACACTGTTAAATATACTGTTACGTTCACGGGCGCCACCTATATAGGCAATTTCAGCTATATTACCTCAAAGGCAGTTTCTTCTTTCTCAGCCCCGGGTGGACCCGTGGTGTATTGGTCATCATGCTTTCCGCGTACGCAAGCGACCCGGGTTCGATTCCCGGCGCGTGCTCTTGAGGCTTTCTCTTCTCTGAATCTCTCTCTTCCAATCGACTAGCTTTTCTTTATAGGTCTAACGACCATTAAAATATACTTTATGCGGTTGATGCATACACTTTAGCACCTATGAATCTCCTTCTTCTCTCATATATATATATATATAGATAATATGCATAATTAATGAGACTTTGCTTGTTGTTCTGAATGGATGATAACAAAAAGATGAACCATTGACCAGAACGCAAAGTCACTTTTTATACTTGGTATGTGGGTTTCAGTGGACACAAGTATTACCCCGGAGGGTAAATACACAATGTGACTTCATGAATAGTGACTATGACATTTCTCTTCTGATTGTGGATAATTAGAAACATCAGCCTTAACCAGAATGCAATGCCCGCTTTTTGTGTCGTCTGCAAGAGGGCAGACATGGATTGCTTTGGTAGTCTGGGTGTTCTATGGATCTGTGTTCTGTGTATGTCTGTGGAAAAATGTTGACCCAAATGTTAACCCTTAAAGGTGCAACGAGAGATTTGAAGTCTTTCATACTTTTCTGTGATATGTAGTGATTTCATATAGATTAGACACTCAATAGATTCAACTACCTTTTATTTGGTTACAGAATATAACTTGTAATCTGAAAACAAAAACGGTGATTGTGTATGCTTATATTTACAATAGGAAAAACTTAGGCTGAATTTCGTATTTGCTCCTATACGAAATTCGAAATTTCACAATTATGTACCAAAGAAAGTTCGCAGCTTAATCCTTACAGATGGGGATATTTTTTGATATAAAGCTTTACACCAGTGCCCAAATCAGGAAGTTTTCATAGTTTTTCGGGACACCTGTTATTTGAAATCTCTCGTTGCCACCTTTAACAGAATTGCCCGCTGTTGGCCACAGACATACCACACACAACATTTTGACACACAAATCTAAAATTGATCTACATTGATTTTAATGCTCCATAGCAGAGGAAGTGTGGCACAGGGTGGGATGGAGTACAGTACTTTTCTATGATCGTTTGGTCATGTGGACCTAAGCTAATAATTTTCTGGAAGGTGTGCAAAATTCGGGCGTGCATTTTCTGCAACCAATATGAACTCTATTCACTCTCAAAATTCATTCAAATGGCGTAATGTTATGCAATAGATCCAGG
>JAMKCH010039987.1:0-14377 GCA_023653785.1 Ophioderma brevispina
AAATTAGGCATATTGTATAGTGTAGGTATACAGTACATTTGTAGTATTGTTCTCTGCCATACACACTGTCACACTATCTTGGTCTGTAATCTTTGTAATTTGTGGTATTGTATTTGTCTTTGTATTGTTGTGCGTCTGAAATTGAAATAAAAAAAGCAGCCCCTTTGGGGTTTTGGCCATTTAAAACAAAAAAAAAGAGATTTCACCAAAATTTGTTGACGTCATCTTTATTGCGTAATATCTATTTTTTTGAATCCAGGCGACTTTTACGACCTCTAGATTCGTATCCGGGGTTCCAGACATCGAATATCTGTTGGTTGTAAAAAGTTCTATCGAGGTAACCTATCTTCATTTTAAAACCTTTTTTAATTGTTGGAGCCCTGACTAATGCTTGTCGAGTGGAATTGCTCAGATTTATGAAACATCACAAAAACAATCACATAAAATATGTAGATCACAAATGGTTGCGATATGTTACCTTTATTTTTTCAGCAAAAGCCTTTATTAAAACATTACAATATACAAAACATTACATTGACAACATTCTACATGTATTAGCATATACATAGTTTAATGGAAACTATACAAACACACGCTTCTTTTTAAAGTCTACAGTAAAACTTGACCATAGCTTGGTTTACATATTTTCTGTTTATAATCTATATCTATGTATATGCGAGATTTAGCAAGTCACAGAATTGTATTTACACCCCCGGGGCGGGGGGGGCACTTGTATCAAAGGTGGATATCGATGAGGAACAAGAAAAAGCCGTAAAAAGGGTTGGGCTTTTTTGCCAACACCGATGTACGCGCGTACATTGATTAGGGTGTCAAAAAAAACAGCAAAATGTGGAAAAAAGGGTATACTTTTTTTCGTATAAACCTGAAAATTGTGATTGTAACGCCGAGAATCACAATCATCACAATACTGTAAATTTGCAAGTAAAGAAGCTAGCAAGCAGATAATAAGTGTTGATATAATCAAAACAATACATTGCTCACTTGTTTACTGGTAGCAAAAAACTGACCAAAAAAGACTTCGTTATGGTGCGCAAACACACCAAAATGCTTGTGTAGGGTATGTTTTTCAGTCGGTGGAAATACGTGTTTAGGGTGCGTTTCGAAAGTCCATGTCAGCATCATTATCCACCTTGATCACAACTGGCACCCCGGATTTACACCTAGGAATCACCTGCAAACCTAAATACAGTATTGTACATACATACATATTAAATTACACATACACAAACACGCCCACAACAACCAGCACACTGTGGGTGTATTGTGGTTGGCATTGTTGGGATTATAAATTGTACATCATGCATTGTGGGAAGGTGGACTTTTGTATAGCAATTGCATGTATGGGTAGTGTAAACAAAGATGTGTTGGGTTCTGAAGGGGGGGTAGTGCACCCAAACACCACAAATACAAATAACGGACAGAAAACATAGAAGGGGTTTGTGTTTTTCTTGTGATTTTTTTAAGCTCACACACTGAATTTTAGAAAGTTTTAAAACACTGTACTGTGGGGGGCCCCCACTATGCCAAATTCGCCCACAATGTTCTTGCAAATACACCACAATGTATCACTGGGAACTTAATGCATACATAAAAACATACATGTTATAGTGTTAAGCTACTAGATGCAATTGTGGCACCATAACAGATGTAAAACGCAAAGGGACGACATCCAAATGTTTTTCGTGATTTACAGTGGTCGAAGTAAACTACCCAACCTTTGACAAAAAAAAAAAAAAAATTTGTGTTTGTTGAACATTCAGGCGCTTAAACTGTTACGATAAAAGACTTACGTTTTACAGTGTACACCTGATTTTTTGTTTTTTGACACATATTAATTATAACACACATTTTCTATCATACTTATTAAATGTTTTGCCTTCACTACAGATAGACATTTTATTCACTTCTTAAATTACTATTTAAAAATATTAAATATCAATTTATCCCATTTTTTGACAAAACCGTCCTCCTTCATATTTTTTCCTTGCTAGATATTTTTAATTGGTTTTTATACTTTTTTAACATTCTACAATAAAACTTGTGTAGTTTGGGGTTACAATTTTTGTACTGCTAGATCTATATATGTCTGGAAATTTTGCGAGTAAAACATAATTAAATTTCACTACATCGCCAACCTCGACAAATATAATTAATATCAGATAAAACTCTGTTACCATATGATGCCATATTATTGTTGTTGAACAAAGTCTCAATTCTTTTCCAAACAAGATTTTACATGTTACAGTGGCGAAAAAAGATGACTAATAGTTTCAATATTTCCTGACAGAACGTTACAAACATTGTCCAAGTCTAATATTGTATTTTATACAAAAATATTAATTTGCAATAATAATTGTGATGATTCATATGTAACCATGGTATCTTAGTGTCGTTTGTAATTTTTGAAAGGTCTTTGGCAATTTTTTTTTTCCAAATTTTCCGCCATTTCCTTGGAAAACAAAATTGTTGGTTTTTTAATTCGCTTTCCCATTTAATCATACGAGTTGTTTTACGTTTTCTTAGTAAATAAACGATAAAATTCTTTACACTTTAAAAAAACCTTATAACCTATATAAAATCAACTGTTAGTTGGTTGAAAAGGCGTGTCCAATTCGTTTATATTATCTTGAATGGCGATCAAAGCCCTTCCAAGTGTCTTTTTAAAAACAAAGGTAAATAATGCCATGATTGCCACAAAATTTGTCTCACAACCCATAAAATAGTGTGCAGTCCATGCATATTATAAAGTTACCTGAATTTACGTACTTATTAGATCATTGGGATGATAAAATGCCTTTGTCCTCGCCAATGTTTGTAGTTTGATTGATTTCTTCCAATAAAATTTGTTATCATTCCACCACCAAATACTGTCCTCGCAATTGTATTAAAATCAATATTTGGTCACGGATAGTTATGTTAATTACCAATGACCACGTGTAATACATCACCAAAAAAACTGTTATAATTTATGTTTAACATTGTTTTGAAACCTGTTCGTTCCAAATTGTAAAATATCATCTTTGTTAATAATTTGGACAGTATATGGAATACCTTTATGGAATAACCCATTTTGTTCACCAGATTTCCCACTCTACTAGCCACATAGACCTAAGGGCATTTAATGCGTCACATGTGCGGTAATTTAACAGCCACCTAAATCATACTCCCTGAATCATTTGGAACGTTTTATTTTATCTGGGTTTCCATGCAATACAATTTAAAAATAGATCACGATCGTTTTCAAATATCGTCTAAGATTTGAAGCATTTGACATTAATTTACTTTTGCTAATAACAAAGAATTTTACAGACGTCAACTCGTTCCGGCACTGTGAGTAAACGTTTGGACCAAGTTTGAATAACAGTTGACGAATTGAGTACTCAAAAGCTTTTTCGTAGTTATATCAATCATATTTTAATGTCCTGTGAAAAGTGACACCCACAGATTACAGCCCGCTAAAGACAGGTGAGAACATATAGGTCTGGCATATTCTTGTAAATACCACCAAACTGCAGACTGCAGGCCGTTTTTTTTTTTGGTAATCTTCAAACCCCCTTTTAAAAATATGTCAAGTGTTTTCATTGCAATTTTCTTAACGACTGGCGACCCATCAAGAATGAGTGTCGTGTCGTCCAGCGTATTGAGTTAATTTAATTCTATATCATCGACCACAGACCGTTGATGTCTTGTTATTTCTTTCAACTGGCTAAAATTTCTACACATGACACAAATAAATATGGGGACGAGGGGTCACCTTGTCTACAGCACTGTCAATTGGAAAACTTTGAGAAACATGACCCATTTTACAGTGACTGATGCACGTCATATCTGTGAAAAAACCTTAACCATTTTATAATATCAGGTCCGAATTGAACAAGCGTAGAGTTTTCTGAATAAAAGCTGAGAGACCGTAATCGAACATCCAGTTAATATTATTTAAATCTTAATTGAATAAGATCATATATTAACCGTATATTTTTCCCCTATATATTTCCCCGGAAACAAAGCCCTTTTGGTCATCATTTATCAGAATTGGTAGGACATTCTTGACGCGGTCCGCAATTGCAGCAGAAGCTATTTTATATGATACATTCAACAGTGATATCTGTTACCTTTATTATTTAACACGAAAATTTTAGTTTAAAGATCAAACAAAAAGATCCAAAATATTGCATATTTAAGGAAATTGCTGAAAATGTGGAGATGGACAAATTGTGCACGAGTGAAAAAAATGGTTCAAAATTTGAGGTTACCAAAAATCAAGGATTGCCCCTTTAACTGAATCAATGTTGTTATAATACAATGTAGTTAGAATAAGTGACTTCAAAATATTTCTTGATTCCTTTTTGGCTAAGAACTAAGAAAAGTGAATATTTTTGAGTTTTTCTCCAAAACGCATGATTCGGGACTCCTCGTCTACTATAAATTTCTAGATACTGGGAGTCTTCATACCATATACCAGCTTTGGTGATTTGTTCGCCGTTTTACGATAATCGTCATGTATTGCCTAAGTAACACGCTACTGGTGGTTTTTTTGACAGCCGTAGTATGTTCCAACAATGAGTTACATCGTTTGCAGGATGCATTCGGGGGGGGGGGGGGGCACTTCAAAAAAATGGATATGGGTGAAAGGCTCGCGCTTCTAAACTCAGAGGCATTTGGTGACAGAGGAGGAATGGAAAAATAGGGGTATTTGGGCGTTTTGAACCCTTATCTTTCCAGTCTTCTGTCACCGAATGCTCCTGGTTTTAGAAAAGCGCGGAGCCTTTCACCCATACCATTTCCATATGTAAGTGCCACGGGTTAAAAAGCTAATACAGTATTGATATTCATGACTGGTTGAAGGTTTCAAAGGTGGCCAATTTTGCTTCTGACTTCTCAACGGCATGGGTCAAACATTTTCGTGGATTTCTTAGTTAAAAAATTTCTGCACTGGCGTGCACGGACTAATTCTTTCTCAATTATGTATTTGTTGCATTCCCTAGACTAGGGGAAAGTATCCTGTTAATATTCGTAATGCTGATTCTTTATATCATTCAAGTCATTAGTCTGTAACAAGCCATTTTTTATAACTGATGTTTACCACTTGCTGGATCCATTGACCAAAGATTTTGCATATTATTTGTTGTATGCATGTAATCTTTATTATTGCACAGGGAAAGAAATCCACATCTTTGTTGGCTTTGTAGCCCATTTTACTTTCCCGAGTTACTATTTGCCTCATGCGTATTGTAACTCAAATAAATATTATTCATATTATTAGTTATTATATTATTATTATGATTATTATTATTAGTATTATTATTATTATCACCACTTCAGAAAGTAGAGCCAGAGTGACATGCCCCGAACAATTTGTGTCAGTATGATCTAACAATGTATTCAAATTTATAGGCGAAAGAAATGTTTGACCTTTGAACTTTGTTAAGAAATAAAAAAGATGATGATAATATGTCCAGGCGTACTAGCACTCGTTTTTCATGGTACAGAGGCAATAAATGGGTTACACCAACTCCTATACACCGGACTCTATCCAAAACAAGCCAGTTCAAAACAGCACTATCCACACGCCCCAAACGTGGTATATAAAATGAATCAGAACTCAGAAATCGCATCTTTCCTTGCTGGCTCAAAATTTTGAGTCATGGTTCCGAGCTAGTACTGTTTGAAAAATAGCGAGTCAGTCCAGCAAATATCATGATCTTTTGAATACAATTTTTATCACCAATAATGTGTATCATGGTTTTCTGAACAATACGAACCCGTCCTTATATTTAGAAATAATAGGGTTTGCAGTGTCATTTATGTGCGAATAATGGGTCCGAGGTCAGAAAAACTAAAATAAGGGCGCGGCGCCAGACGAGCTCATTATTTGAAAGTTTTTCTGCAGCCAAGGATACATGATGAGCCCATACATGACACTTTGCAAACCCTTATTTTCGATTCTATTACCTAAACAGCTTCATTTAATAAGAAAATGCATTGGCGACCCATTATTGCAGATAATGGGCAGTAAACTGTCCAATCAGAATGCTGCATTCAATAATGAGCAGCCAGAGGTGGTAATAGAATACATATTTATGACGTTAGTTTTAAAAGTAAATTTCAAAAAATTACCACTTACTATATTGCCGAGGTCGTACATCTATAATGTATTTCGAAATAAAAATATTATTCTTTAAAAGGAACTTTGGTATTTGGATAAGTTCGATGGTGCAATTTGATGACCTTTGACACACAGATGTGAAACGCAATCAGATGATTCCACTGATCTCTACACATGGAAGCGGGAGGAGGGAAATGTGGCGGGAAACCTTGCAAACACCGAATTACACCTGGTAGTCCACGCAAGATGTTATATTGTATAAAAAATTCCTTTAATGGACAATAAGTGAAGCCATTTTAAGAAGGCAAATTACACCTTTCTGTGGTTTCAATCTCTGCGACTATTCAACGTGCGGCAGCCCGCGATCCATGTGTAGAGGTCAGTGGATTATCCACCAACACTGGTGGTCTCGTACGGTTTACTTAAAAATATTGAAGTAAATATACGTATCACTCTAGAGTGCAATAGATATTATCGAGTTATGTAACACCAAAGAAATATTGAAGAACCATATAATATAAAACTGCGTTTGGTCAGCTTAACTTCTAAGAAGAACCAATACATGAAATATTGGAATAAAATTAGCCAATAAATATGGTTTTTTTTTTAACCCCGTCTACCGAAGGGGGGGGGGGGGGTGGCCCTTCAGGTGTTTTCCCCGGCTTGCTAACAACCCCTTTTTGGTGCCAAATTATTTATGTAATTGTCAAATTGAATGTTCCGCTCCTTTTAATCAAAAAAAAATCCTCGGGGTATAGGTAAGATTACAGGGTGATCCCAAGTGAGGATAGGGGGGGGTGGTAACCACCTCCCTCGGACGAGAATACCCAAAAATACATCAATTTTCGCCAAAAAGGTTAGGAAAATAGATTTTCATGCGTTTTTTTGAACTTTCTATTAATGGAAATGGAATAGTTTATATAATGGACAGATTTATGAGCTATATTCAGGTGTTTGAGTCGCTAACATTGCGAAATATCAATTTTCCACCTTATCCAGTAATTTTGTACTTTCCTCACCATATGAACGTCAGGATGACGTCATAAGGGAATGTTAGTACTTATTTTGGTACCCAGGAAAGAAGAAAAGAAAAAAACAAAAACAAAACCCCTAAGCTATCCATTGGTACCAAAATTTAAGGAATCGGGGTGTTCAGTAACGAAAATCCACAGGAGGGGGTGGTAACACTCCCCCCCCCTTCGGCAATTTTGTTACAAAAAGGGCTCAGGTAGACGAGGTTGGTGAAAAAACATTCATTTCACAGAAATTAGAATAAACAAAAAGACTGTAGAAAAAAAAGACCAGCAAAATGTACAAATCTGAAAATACGATATTCCGTACGTCATAAATAGAAATGAAACTACTGAGCAACATGAGTGTAAAAAAGCGTATTTAATACGAGTTCCACACTTCAACTTTGGTGATTTTGTAACGTATGTTACTCCTGTACAATGTAAATGGAAATTAAGTAATGTTATAAAATAATAAAAAACACAATATCTGGTATTAGCGCGGTGAATTTTGTCTTCCGTACATATTGAGTTTGGCAGGGCTTCTTAACTTCCACATTTTGCTGATTTAGTTAGATGAACCTCCCCACTAATAACGCGCTTGGTGCGCATTCCGTTATCACTTTTTGTTATACTATCCCTTTCTATTTCTACTTCAACGCACTCAAATCTCCAGGCAAACTTGAAACATTGGAATTGCGTCGATAAAGCCAAAAAGGGTAAAAATGACCCGCACTCCTTCGGGAAAATGGTGACCACATCTACAGGATAAGCTACCTGCGAAGAAACCGCTACGTACAAAGTTCTCCAAAATCCTGGGGAAAAAAAAAACCTTTTTGTGCTGGATAACAGATTCGAGAAAGACAGTGGGCCCAGACGTGGGCACACTATGAAGCAAGTGGAGATTCAATGAAGGCAAGAAGATGTCTTCAAGGCTGTCATAGGGGCTTCCTTCTCGCCACATGGACTCGTGTGGTGTGATGATGTCTTAATAGCAGTTGGTGAGGAAAGGAAAGATCGTTCAGGACTGTATGCTTTCTCGGAGATAACTGAGGGTAGGTCAGAAAATGTAATTCAATTTTATCCATTGTCAGGCCGAGTCCAATTTGAAAGCTGCGTTCTTACATACAGGGTGTCCCAATAAAAGGCAGATACATGCAGGTACACTTCAATTTCTCAAAAACTACTTAATCTTGGTATTTCACCGTCATGGGAGATATTAATTATCTTCTTGTCGGGGCTTATCCGCAAGGACTGTTTTAGCAGTGTCCCAACTCCAGAGCCAATCTATATTACCATCAATCTCCAAATCATGTCTTCTTGGTGGGGTAAGCTAGGGTAATCAATTAAACACAGTCTAGGGGAAATCTGGTTACTTGGGCATGTTTCGTTCGCATTTAGAACCTTTACTAAATGAATACAACAATATCACTCCAAAATACAAGCTAAATTCACTAAATGATCAAAGTGTACCAAACTAATCACGCAGTTGCATCATTTTATAAAAATAAAAAAGTGCATTGTCAGATACTTCGAAGGATTGTTCAGAATGTCATGTGAGAAAGTAATGCACTCAAGATTTTTAGGCTAGTTAGTTTTGTTGTGTATGTTACGGAACAGTGAGATTACGATTAAACAATCTAGGAATTAAATTTAATAGACAAATTGACCTATTCCAAAATTATTTCCTTTCCATTCAAGGGACTAAAGATGGAATACCAGATACGGAGACTATTCCCATCGGGTTGAGGAAGTTAGAGGAAGTGGGTTTATACAATGCCATACTCGAGATAGATCTCGGCGACTCCGTCTACGATTTCGACAAGTTTCCCATGTCTAAGATGCTGGCGCACCTGGAGAAACTCATCAAATGGTGTCATGATAATCTTCATCCCGAGGCCAAGGTGCTATTGAACTTCCGCGACTTACCAGAAGCAATGTCCTGTCATCCTGAACGAGTCTTCCAGACGGTTCAATTTGTTGCCAAACTTCCCGATAAGATTCGTCTTTTTGGCCTGATCTATGAAGATCCGTCAGGCAAACCACTTCCGGAGGAAATCGGGATCTACACCCAGTTTATCCGAAAAGTCATGGATGATAATAAATGGAAGGGACATTTGCTGGTCCACGTACATGAGAAGTTTGGTTTTAGCGATACCACGGCACTAGAGGTATTTGTCTGTCTGTTTTGTCTTTTTCTCTCTTTGAATCTTTAGATCTATCATATCGTCGTGGCCACGACATAGTGTCGAATCTGATATTTTGATCAAATTGAGTTAATAGTTGATTCTGGTTGCCTTTTATGTACTCTTTAATTGTACCCAAAAATAAAAATGAAATTACATCTCCTAACCAAAATAGCCGCAGTCGAATAACACCCATTTGTATAAAACGGGTTTCACAAACAATCGAATACGTATTCGATAGCCTTGCGTGTCCAAATATCTCCAAGCACACAGATAAATTGCGAACGAATAAAAAAAAAAAAAAAAAAAAATAGGTCTGTCAAGATTTAAGGCAATCGTTGAAATTTACCTTTCTTCATGAGGGAATGGTCATATTATTTCACATTTTAATTTTAGTGTTTTAATTATGTTACTTGTACTAAATGAAACATACGGTCTGCGCGTCGTGAAAAAAGAACTATCCAAGTTTTGTAGTTTTAATATTTGTACAATGAACCAATTATCAATTTTAGGGGACATAGTGCTTACCCTCGTATACCAAAGGGGAGGAGTTTACCCCCAGGTATAAGCACCGTCACCGGGGTTACGTCGAGTCGATTGGTGGGGGAGTGGGTTCTTTACCTCTACAACCCATTCTTGAAATGCAGTATTCTGATGGTTCTGATGTTTTCATTCATCATCTTACAAAAATACACATAATTAGGCATATTAACCTTAACAACCTATATAAACAACACAATACAGTTGTTTAGTTAATAGAATAGAAATAAATGTTTTGTAGTATCATCTATTGGCTCATAATGTACCCTCGGGCAAAAAAAATAATAAATAATGGGGCGCCAGTATTTAGTTTTTTACGACCCGTGGGCACATTATTCGCCTATTAATGATACTGCATTACGCTTTAGTTATTAGTTCTTTTTTTAATATTGTGGTACTGTATGCCTCTAAAAAAATTTTATATTTTGAATTAAAAACGAGTCATTCTCCATATCATTTGGGGCCAAAACCCGCATGAAATCCCAAATTCCTACCTTTTTTTGATATGCAATTTCATTTTTTTCAATTTATACTCCTTGAAATGACCAATTTGCCAACTTGTGAACTTTGACGGTCATTGTGACGAAGGGACAAAGTTATGTTGAAAGCAAGAAAACGGAGGACAAAGCTATCACTGATACCAACATCGATCATCTATTGCTTTATAATAATGACTTCTTGGGGTGTTACCATGCATCCCACCCCTTAGTAACCGTGTTACAAACATAGACTTGGTAACATATTGTGAAAGTGTGATTTTTCTTTGATCTTAACTTGATAATTCGCAAACTAAAAATTACTAATACATCATTTAACAAAAAAATCGCCCTTTAGGAATAAATTTGATATTTTTCTCTTTGGGAATGTTGTTTGTAAAGCGTTAGTGCCCTCTAAACTTGGTTTAACTATGTTAGAATTTTACTATTGACTATATTACCCATTTAACTGTTGATTTCGTTTCAAGTTTGTATAATTGGTAAGCGTGTACAGTAACTTTAAAAGATGGGGACTCTATATGTGTAATTGAAATTTAAAGAAATAACGGAAATATGGTTGTTATAAAGTTGTATAGACCACTTTTATATCCTCCAAACCTTTTGAGTTATGAAACATTCCATTAACATTTAAATTTTTCTCTGAGCTCAATTTTTGAACATTTCTAGCCATTATTCATTAGTGTGTTTGCAACATGCATACTATTTATTATTTTTATATACCATGCACTACATGTTCCTCTAACGTATACCCCTAAGTTTGTGTTTTTTTCTGCAAAACATGAGTTAAAATATATGGCGACTATTAAAAGATATTCATTTTAAGGAGCAAATTTATACGAGGTGTAAATTCGTTGGTCAATCGTGTCTTCGCTATATTTTATAACGAATGATAGTATGCTCCACAGGAATGTTTCCTTTTTACAGCACCTTATGAAAGTCGTTTGTATACAAATTTGCCACTGTTTTGTAGCATAAACCAAATGCAATAGACATCGTCATCGTCATCGTCTTCGTCATCTTCATCATCCTTATCATCATCATCAATCGTCATCGTCGTCATCATCGTCATGGTCACCATCGTAATCATCATCGTCGTCGTCACAATCATCATCATCATCATATCATCATCATCATTGATCAGTGCAGCATCATTATGCGGTCAAGCTCGATGTTGTCCTTATTTCACCAATTCACATCGTTATTGCCACCATCATCAATCACGATCCATCGTTATTCTTATCATCGTGCATCATCGCATCATCATTTTTAAAATAGTAAAAACCCGTAGCTTATATAATCTCACATTAAATCAACGGTTTCAAACGGCAGAGAGTCGAATACGTATTCGACTCTTAGAACACAGCGAGTCAAACATTGGGTTTTGACAAACTGTCAATCAATTCAGTGGGCCATTTTGGAATAAGAAAACAGTTTGTTTCTTAGTAATTTTAATACTGGGTCTTGCAGTTAGTAACCAGTCCTGTCTTTAACATACACCACTAACATAGCCAATTTCCCATTCATTTAATAATTTAATTACAATGCATTCATAAAGTCACTCAAACTTTCAAACGCCGTTTCCCTCAGAACTAGCATTTTATGCTGATTCGACAGCATGCATAAACCACGTCGATATGTCATCTATCTATCTATAAGATCTGGAACTCAGCTCCAGTTGGCGTAAACAGTTAAGGTCAACAAGGACGATTGGGTGAGCGGGTAACCATCCTTCCGATCGGAAATGAGCAATATTCGTTGTCCAAAACCATGAAAAGACTCTTTTCCTAGTTCATGTTTTGATACAATTTGAGATTGGAATCATAATAAAAAGAAAAATAGAAACAATAAAATATAAAACAATAACAACAACAATATAATAAAACAACACTAAGACACCTAAATAACTAGATTTCTTCCTGTTCTAGGGTTTTTTTCGCGTTTTATAGACCAAAACTCTTCTCGGCTTCGCGTTCACTTATTGCCAAATTATAAGGGCACATACACGGGGCGAAGATCCTGTTCATTAGCGATGAGGATGCAGATCTTCAAGTTCCTTGGGAAAATGGAGACGGCCGAACTGAGAAACTGTTGGCGAAAAGGGTTAATTGAATATTAGGTAGAGGGCATTTAAGAGATACGATGACGCCGATTTGGTTTGAAATTTGTAATTCGTACCATGTGTTTCTAGTTCTAGTCACAGGAGTTTATCAGTGGACCGGCCGTAGCCAGGGGGGGTTGGGGGTGCGCTTATGATGATTGAAGGCGCGCTTTGCCATGTTTAGGTCCGTGTTGTCATGAAAAAGTTTGTCCTTAAGGTTTTTTGGTTTCATGGTATATGAAGACTAAGCCGAAATTATTTTAATTTGCCCTCCCCCCCCCCCCCCCCCCCAACCCGCTCTTCAGATTTTGGGGACTACGGTGAAAAATTTTGTGTCAATCCTGCGAGCGCACCGACCGAAAATTTTTTTTTGGTACGCAAAGGTCCGGTTCTGGCAATCCGCACCCCCCCCCCCCCCGCTAAATCTTGGCTACGGTCCTGGCATTGAATATATTCTTTTGTTTTTGCTGCAGCAGTGAACAACAAAGCTTTTGCTTTGGCGTTCAGGTTATCTTAAATCGTTTGTTCTCGCGTGCAGTTATCTGGATGCGAATAATTCGTGAAAGCTAATAACCACGTGGAAAACAATAGATACTCGCACTAGAAGTGTATTCCGCCGTCGCTGATTTAGAGTTCAGTGTAATGAACGACCGGGTCGGGGATGATTGCCGTATAAACTAAAGAGCCTTGGGCGGCCCTAACTATGAAATTTTCAGGATGGATAATCCTGGTTCAATTATTGCGGGCAAGAATCCTGAAACGTGGCATGTCCAACCAGGAATCAGTACGACATCTTGCAATTACCGAAAACGAAATCCGGTGTGACTGAGAGAGTGCATGGGTTATATATTGCCTACTTTTGTCCGCCAAAATGCTTATCCCCTTATCCAGCTTTAGTAGCATATGGTAAGGTCTTTCGAATATGCTTGTTTTGGAGAAAGATTCCCAATAGACATCGTGTTTGGTACAGCGCAGCCATACGGGAGGTTCTGGTGGGGACAGTCTTCCATGTTTCATGTCTGTCACGTTTTTTGAGAAGATTTCTTTCTCCTTATGAGCATTTTTTCTTAAGACGGCTGTAAAAGCAGAGTAAAAATACCTTGGCAACAAAATTAAGGTCATTTGAACACATAACTGTGGCGAAATGCGAACTTTGTGTTAGCCACGCAGATTTGTTTGGCAAAACGTGTCAGTTGGTAGTAACATTAATTGCATTCCAGGGAATCCTTTTGCATTTATTTTCGAAGCTATCTACGTGTATCTCTATATTTTAAAAAAAAAATCTTTTATATGTCTGTCTTAATACGTATCCATGTTAATTTTCACTTCTATAATGTTCCCTTTACATTTTACTGTAATCTATTTACATAACCAGTCGCTGATGTGCGGTGCTAATGGCATTTGGGCAAGCATCTGCATCGAAGTTGCCGCCCATGGGACATGCCTCGTCATGCATCACTCTGATGAGACCCTTATCCATCCGCCTCGGCCATAGAAAGTACTTGATAGTACAACTGTCAAAGCTGAGACAGGTTTGCTGTCAATGTCACGAAGATTACCACCGGTAGAGGATCCGTATGTCAAGCAACCAATCTACGGTGAAAGGGCACTGGCTTCTTCTTTGATGTTGAATCCAGATGCGTTGACTTGGGCGGAGTTCTTCGTCGACAAACTACGCGTTGCGTATCAGACTATGGCTTCCAAGGAATTGATACACACAGGCTCATTAATTTGTTCGGAGAGGATCCGCCAGTTCACCTAACATGCTTACAAGATGAAGGAACTCATGCCTGGACGATCTAAAAAATAATCGGTATGTATCTGCGGTACTTTGGAAAGCGTGATCACATATTTATTTGCATAAACCTTGTATAGTGCAGAACCCAATGATATAGCAATGCATTGAAAATATAGTATTG